>JAOTOM010004303.1:0-261489 GCA_034440615.1 Ashinkailepas kermadecensis | reverse complement strand
ACAACGAGTTATAAGACAATGTGGAATCTGTTTATAATACAACTGGTACTAGCCACGTCTGCATCAGCATGTTAATGACCGGTGTAAATCACGGACAATCTAATTTCCAAGAGGAATTTGAAAAGTTGTCCCCGAGTGAACAATGTCAGACTCCGTTCCCTAATACTTCCGAAGCGAGATAGATCGCAGCAGGTAACAGCAGCTCATGGTAGGTCACACTCCCGGCCACAACAACACAAGGACTACAGCAAATAACAGAAGGCCACAAGGTCACAGCAAGTCACCGCAGCACACAGCGGCGACAACAGCCCACAGCAAGTCCCATCAGCACACAGCCCACAGCAAGTCACATCAGCACACAGCGGGCCACAACAGCCCACAGCAAGTCACATCAGCACACAACAGGTCACAGCAAGTAACCGCAGCACACAGCGGGCCACAACAGGTCACAGCAAGTCACATCAGCACACAGCGGGCCACAACAGCCCACAGCAAGTCACATCAGCACACAGCGGGCCACAACAGTTCACAGCAAGTCACCGCAGCACACAGCGGGCCACAACAGCCCACAGCAAGTCACCGCAGCACACAGCGGGCCACAACAGGTCACAGCAAGTCACCGCAGCACACAGCGGGCCACAACAGGTCACAGCAAGTCACCGTAGCACACAGTGGGCCACAACAGGTCACAGCAAGTCACCGCAGCACACAGCGGGCCACAACAGGTCACAGGATGTCACCGCAGCACACAGCGGGCCACAACAGGTCACAGCAAGTCACATCAGCACACAGCGGGCCACAACAGGTCACAGGAAGTCACCGTAGCACACAGCGGGACACAACAGGTCACAGCAAGTCACATCAGCACACAGTGGGCCACAACAGCCCACAGCAAGTCACATCAGCACACAGCGGGCCACAACAGGTCACAGCAAGTCACCGCAGCACAAAGCGGGCCACAACAGCCCACAGCAAGTCACCGCAGCACACAGCGGGCCACAACAGGTCACAGCAAGTCACCGCAGCACACAGCGGGCCACAACAGGTCACAGCAAGTCACCACAGCACACAGCGGGCCACAACAGGTCACAGCAAGTCACCGCAGCACACAGCGGGCCACAACAGGTCACAGGAAGTCACCGCAGCACACAGCGGGCCACAACAGGTCACAGCAAGTCACCGCAGCACACAGCGGGCCACAACAGCCCACAGCAAGTCACCGCAGCCCACAGCGGGCCACAACAGCCACCGGGACAGGTCACTGGCATCGATACTGATAACATAATACTACCAATATTACGGTGCCCATCCCATTTGTCAGTATCTCTCGGCTGCATTTTTAACGTTTCACTCCGTTTTGCAACATAATTACCAATTGAATTGCAAGTAATCCAGGACAAACCAGCATCTAGATTCATGGAAAACCTAAGATTCCAATTAAGTACTAATGCTACATTGCAGAAAAATGACGAACCAAAGCCGGGCAACATGCCGAGCGTCTTGGACTTGAGGTATTTGCTCGCAAAAACAATTTGAAGAACAGTCGTTGTGTGCAATGCGGTTCATACTTGTTCATATAGCCCACTGTTTGCATCTGACATCTGACATTTACATCCGACATGTCAGAACCGCCCGCCACCAGGCGCCAACCAACACAGCAGAAATTGCACACGTTCCCAGAGTCGGCGTGGCACAGGTCGCACGACGTGGCGGCGGCACTCACAGGTGATGGTTCGCACCGCTCCTGATGGCGACATGATGTCCGCCAGTGCGCACTTCTTGCCGCGCGTGCGCGAAGTCCATGTCGTTGTCCGTGTCCGTGTCTGTGTCGGGTGCCGTGGCAGCGCGTGCTGCGGCAGCGGGTGCTCGTGCCGCGGCAGCGGGTGCGCGTGCCGCGGCAGCGCGTGCCGCGGCAGCGGGTGCGCGTGCCGCGGCAGCGCGTGCCGCGGCAGCGGGTGCGCGTGCCGCGGCAGCGGGTGCGCGTGCCGCGGCAGCGGGTGCGCGTGCCGCGGCAGCGCGTGCCGCGGCAGCGGTGCCCGCAGTGCCGGCAGCGGGGCGCGTGCCGCGGCGCGGGGTGCGCGTGCCGCGGCAGCGGGTGCCGCGGCCGCGGCAGCGGGTGCCGCGTCGGTGTCTGAGTCTGTCGTGTCGGTGTATGAAGCGGGTGCCGCGGCAGCGGGTGCCGCGTCGGTGTCTGAGTCTGTCGTGTCGGCGTATGAAGCGGGTGCCGCGGCAGCGCGTGCCGCGGTAGCGCGTGCCGCGGTACCGCGTGCCGCGGTACCGCGTGCCGCGGTAGCGCGTGCCGCGGCAGCGGGTGGCGCGGTAGCGCGTGCCGCGGTAGCGCTTCCCGCGGCAGCTGGTGCCGCGGCAGCGGGTGCCGCGGCCGCGGGTGCCGCGGTAGCGGGTGCCGCGGCAGCGGGTGCCGCGGCAGCGGGTGCCGCGGCCGCGGCTGGCGCAGCGTCGCCGCCTCCCGTCCGGCTGGCGGTGCGCCGTCCTGCGGGCGGCAGCAGAACACAGTCAGCTCACCGTGCGGCGGCCAACCCGACCTGGCGCCACGGGGATGGCACGCACTTGTTAATCAAACGGAACGCGCCGGTCGTCCAAACGTGCATATTATCTTGTCGGCCTCTCAGCGGGTCGCTAGTTCCTGTTTCCAAACCACTGCAGCTGCGGCAATGCACCACGGCAGCAAAATGTGTGCTCCGGGCGTGTGACTATTCCCATCGGCTGGCCACACGAATCGGGTCAGATGGGTCGTGTTTCAGGGTCGACTAGGTCCGGCCAGCCGGGATCGGCAGCGTGGCCGGACAAACAGCAGTGTGTCGGCACGCGCCACGTCCGCCGCCAAACCACGCGCCACCGTACTATGTCAAGTGCACGGTACGCTGTACCGGTCAAGTGTACGCTGGCCTGCCCGGCTCCTCGAGTCGCCCAACAATACGAAGATCCGCTTGGGTAGGTCTCCGAGTCGCCGGACAATACGCAGATCCGCTGGGAAGGTCCCCGAGTCGCCCAACAATGCGCAGATCCTCTGGGAAGGTTTTCGGGTCGCCCGACAATACGTACATCCACTGGAAAGGTCCTCGAGTGGCCCGATAACGCGCAGATCCACTGAGAAAGAGCAGGGCAGCAGGACGGCTGCTCCGTTTGCCGCTCTGGTGCAGGAGCCAGGCTGGATGGCTCAGCTCCATGTCGAATAGTAGCCGCTGGCAGGAGCGAAACCAGACAGGAGCAGGAGCTGGAGCAAGATCTGCACCATATGGCACGTCCCGGGCCATAACAAACAGGAGCCGCTGGCAGCGTCCAGATCTGGCGCCGACACTGCAGTGAAAGGATAGCAACAAAGGAGAGCCACACCAAACGATTATATAAATCGTGACAAAGCCGGAAGGGGGCAGGGATTGTTGGCTAATCCCCACACGAAAGTCATCACGAGTGGAAAATGTAAGCACTTGCTTAGCAGTATTCCAACAATCCACCAGTTATAGATGTAAAATCCGACACAATTGTGTACGCCAGAAATCACCTGCGGTTGCGGAACCTTCCAAGAACTCTGTACGTTTCTGAGGTGTGCAGCCTAGTGGAGCAGCCGCCACCGGTCACGTCTGGTGCACAGGAACAGGTGAGCACGTGACTGTGACAGATGAACACGTGACTGTGTGACAGGTGACCACGTAACTGTGACAGGTGAGCATGTGACTGTGACAGGTGGCCACGTGACTGACCGGTGAGGATGTGACTGTGACAGGTGAGCACGTGACTGTGTGACATGTGAAAACGTAACCTTGTGACAGGTGAACACGTGACCCTGTGACAGGTGAACACGTGACTGACAGGTCAACACGTGACTGTGACAAGTGAGCAAGTGACCCTGTTACAGGTGAACACGTGACCCTGTGACAGGTGTGACCAGTGTGACAGCGGTCTGGACATTTCCGTCCGCCAGGCGCCGCCCCTGCCGTTCACGGCTGAAGACGCTCAACACCGAGTACGGCTTTGAATACCGCTGGCATGCGGCGGGCTTTTAGCTCCATATCCGGAATGTCGTACTAATAGATTCACACCCATCGCATGACAGGTTCCACGCCACTGTCCTTCCCAGAGCGAAACTTTGGAACTTACTTATTTGAGTGAGTGGTGGGGGGTGGGGGTTGGAGTGGGGAGCCAGAAGTGCTGCGATTACCAACTAAAAAGAGTCATCGGCGGTTCCCACCAAGTTGCTAGCCGGTACGCTACCAGCTGAGCTACCAGCTGAGATTACATAGAACCGGCCAACAACCAACATCCAGAATTGACGAGTGAACCCCACCCGGGGACGCCGCCTATGCCATGGGAACGTCCACGGGTCTGCAGCTGGATAATTGTATGATCAAAAGAGGTGATACCTTCGGAACATCGTGACATGATAATGAGTGGTTTTCATTTGCGCTTGCATCATCCGCTGACTAAAGGCATCCAAAAGTCGCTGACGGATCACTGTATTGAACCGACTGGTACAACATAGACAGCTTATATATTTAAATCACACGAGCACAGCTCCTGCATATTGCATCAGCATGTCTGCAATATGAAGTGATCAAATTTGGCGTCAGTTCTCTCTGGGTGATGCAACACAGGCTCGGCACTTGTTGCACTGCCTTAAGCGCATGCAGCAGCACAATCAGGGCACCTTGAAGCACGGGGAAGAGCTTCAAACCCAAAACCTGAAGCAAGGGGGGATGAAAAATATTGTTACCCTTGAAAATGATCCATGATCGAAAAGTTTGAGATCTAATTTATCTAATTTGTATTAAAAGCACAGCATTCCTTGTCAATGTGGGCCAAAACGTTTCACCTTATTTTACTTTCAATCATGGCAAGGGGGAGCTTGTAACCCAAAACCTGAAGCACGGGAAGGAGCATGCAACCCAAGACCTGAAGCACGGGGGAGGAGCATGCAACCCAAGAAACCCTGTCGAGAAAACCCCACTGTTACCATCGAGATCGGGATTGAGTGAATAGGGATTCATTGGTATTGGTAGATGTGTAGGATGTTGGTGGATAGCTTCTTTGGAATTTATGATGCTGTATTTTGCAGGGTCCGAGTATCTTTTTGCCGATGCTTATAGTATTTTTCCTTTACAGGCTCAACCCAGATGGATCCCTATGGCTCTTTTGATGTCTGAACACTGGATGACTGCACTATCCCGCTTGCCAACTATTTCCTACCTTACGCCCTATCACTTCATGACCAGTGTAGGCAATTTGTTTGCGAATATGCATCAAATGCATCAAATACATCAAATGCATATCTCGACTTCTGTAGATCGTGTCTCTCAAACAAGCTGAAAACCGCAAGCCCGGCCACCTGTGGTGCAATGTTTCCCGGCGTGCCTGTACACAGACATATTGTCTTATATGTCGACCATTCCAGTAATGGTTCAGCTACAAATCGTAAACTCGCTCCGTCCTGCCTCGCTCCGTCCTGCCTCGCTCCGTCCTGCCTCGCTCCGTCCTGCCTCGCTCCGTCCTGCCTCGCTCCGTCCTGCCTCGCTCCGTCCTGCCTCGCTCCGTCCTGCCTCGCTCCGTCCTGCCTCGCTCCGTCCTGCCTCGCTCCGTCCTGCCTCGCTCCGTCCTGCCTCGCTCCGTCCTGCGCTCCGTCCTGCCTCGCTCCGTCCTGCCTCGCTCCGTCCTGCCTCGCTCCGTCCTGCCTCGCTCCGTCCTGCCTCGCTCCGTCCTGCCTCGCTCGGTCCTGCCTCGCTCCGTCCTTCCTCGCTCCGTCCTGCCTCGCTCCGTCGGCCTCGCTCCGTCCTGCCTCGCTCCGTCCTGCCTCGCTCCGTCCTGCCTCGCTCCGTCCTTCCTCGCTCCGTCCTTCCTCGCTCCGTCCTGCCTCGCTCCGTCCTGCCTCGCTCCGTCCTGCCTCGCTCCGTCCTGCCTCGCTCCGTCCTGCCTCGCTCCGTCCTGTCTCGCTCCGTCCTGTCTCGCTCCGTCCTGTCTCGCTCCGTCCTGCCTCGCTCCGTCCTGCCTCGCTCCGTCCTGCCTCGCTCCGTCCTGCCTCGCTCCGTCCTGCCTCGCTCCGTCCTGCCTCGCTCCGTCCTGCCTCGCTCCGTCCTGCCTCCGTCCTGCCTCGCTCCGTCCTGCCTCGCTCCGTCCTGCCTCGCTCCGTCCTGCCTCGCTCCGTCCTGCCTCGCTCCGTCCTGCCTCGCTCCGTCCTGCCTCGCTCCGTCCTGCCTCGCTCCGTCCTGCCTCGCTCCGTCCTGCCTCGCTCCGTCCTGCCTCGCTCCGTCCTGCCTCGCTCCGTCCTGCCTCGCTCCGTCCTGCCTCGCTCCGTCCTGCCTCGCTCCGTCCTGCCTCGCTCCGTCCTGCCTCGCTCCGTCCTGCCTCGCTCCGTCCTGCCTCGCTCCGTCCTGCCTCGCTCCGTCCTGCCTCGCTCCGTCCTGCCTCGCTCCGTCCTGCCTCGCTCCGTCCTGCCTCGCTCCGTCCTGCCTCGCTCCGTCCTGCCTCGCTCCGTCCTGCCTCGCTCCGTCCTGCCTCGCTCCGTCCTGCCTCGCTCCGTCCTGCCTCGCTCCGTCCTGCCTCGCTCCGTCCTGCCTCGCTCCGTCCTGCCTCGCTCCGTCCTGCCTCGCTCCGTCCTGCCTCGCTCCGTCCTGCCTCGCCTGCCTCGCTCCGTCCTGCCTCGCTCCGTCCTGCCTCGTCCTGCCTCGCTCCGTCCTGCCTCGCTCCGTCCTGCCTCGCTCCGTCCTGCCTCGCTCCGTCCTGCCTCGCTCCGTCCTGCCTCGCTCCGTCCTGCCTCGCTCCGTCCTGCCTCGCTCCGTCCTGCCTCGCTCCGTCCTGCCTCGCTCCGTCCTGCCTCGCTCCCTGTCTTTCTTTCGTCTGCCTCGCTCCGTCCTGCCTGCTCCGCTCCTCGTTGCCGCTCCGTCCTGCCTCGCTCCGTCCTGCCTGCCTCCGTCCTGCCTCGCTCCGTCCTGCCCGTCCTGCCTCGCTCCGTCCTGCCTCGCTCCGTCCTGCCTCGCTCCGTCCTGCCTCGCTCCGTCCTGCCTCGCTCCGTCCTGCCTCGCTCCGTCCTGCCTCGCTCCGTCCTGCCTCGCTCCGTCCCCTCGTCCTGCCTCGCTCCTGCCTCGCTCCGTCCTGCCTCGCTCCGTCCTGCCTCGCTCCGTCCTGCCTCGCTCCGTCCTGCCTCGCTCCGTCCTGCCTCGCTCCGTCCTGCCTCGCTCCGTCCTGCCTCGCTCCGTCCTGCCTCGCTCCGTCCTGCCTCGCTCCGTCCTGCCTCGCTCCGTCCTGCCTCGCTCCGTCCTGCCTCGCTCCGTCCTGCCTCGCTCCGTCCTGCCTCGCTCCGTCCTGCCTCGCTCCGTCCTGCCTCGCTCCGTCCTGCCTCGCTCCGTCCTGCCTCGCTCCGTCCTGCCTCGCTCCGTCCTGCCTCGCTCCGTCCTGCCTCGCTCCGGGTCCTGCCTCGCTCCGTCCTGCCTCGCTCCGTCCTGCCTCGCTCCGTCCTGCCTCGCTCCGTCCTGCCTCGCTCCGTCCTGCCTCGCTCCGTCCTGCCTCGCTCCGTCCTGCCTCGCTCCGTCCTGCCTCGCTCCGTCCTGCCTCGCTCCGTCCTGCCTCGCTCCGTCCTGCCTCGCTCCGTCCTGCCTCGCTCCGTCCTGCCTCGCTCCGTCCTGCCTCGCTCCGTCCTGCCTCGCTCCGTCCTGCCTCGCTCCGTCCTGCCTCGCTCCGTCCTGCCTCGCTCCGTCCTGCCTCGCTCCGTCCTGTCTCGCTCCGTCCTGTCTCGCTCCGTCCTGTCTCGCTCCGTCCTGTCTTGCTCCGTCCTGTCTTGCTCCGTCCTGTCTGGAGACTGCAGCCACCGATTTTGGATATTAAAAGGTTCGGACATAACACTGACAGGATACCGACGGGATCAGACAGTCAGCTGGATCAGTGCAGTGGTCTCCAGTGGTGGTGGTGGTGGCCTGACAGACTGACTAGTCTAATGATGCTGAAACATTGCGCCGTCTGATCCTGCCTTCGCCGAGGGAGGCATCACGGTAGCTAGGGTGAACACCAGACTGTGATAGACGCCAGACTGGCTGTGGTACACACCAGATTAGCTGGGGTAGACACCAGACTGGCTGTGGTAGCCACCAGACTAACTGTGGTAGACACCAGATTAGCTGGGGTAGACACCAGACTGGCTGGGTTAGACACCAGGTTGGCTGGGGTGACTGGAGCCGGTGATCTTGAACCACTCGTTAGCTTTTCCGGTCTGGTTCTCAAAGCTTTCATGGTTCATAGCTACAGTCTAAACGAACCATACACAGAGACACTCGCAACATACAAGTCGCAAACGAGTGTCTGAGCATATCCGTGTGTTGTTGTGAGAAGTGCCATAAGGCGAATTCCTGGAGGCGAGGATAGCTGAGTCACTGAGTCAGTGCCGATACTTTTCAAATAAACACAATTTTGCACGTTCGCATTCCAGGCCATTCAATTCCCTCGAGCATGCCACGTGCATGCACATCGGGAGATCTAGCACGTCGGAACGATGTCTCATTTCGGACAGCTCGGTACCGAGCAAGTGCATCCAAACTGTCATTGCCAATCATTTCCATGTGATTCCATGTACGACCTTCGCAAGCACGGGCACATTTTATACGGGCCTTCAGATATGTTTTATGACGGAGTGGTGAATGGCTTGTCTACGCATAGGGCTCGAGGACCCTGGACGGCCTGAAGACGCTGGACGGCATGCTGCAATCTGAATCAGGAAGCAATATCCCCGTGCGGAACAAACTGGACTGGGAACACCTACCAGCCGACATCTGTACGGCACCTCCACTTTAGACGAACCTATGAGCGTCCAGAACAAAAGTAGGCAGGACTGAGTGGCGTGCCTGCTAATCCCAAGTTGATGAGCATATTGAAGAAAAAATCCCTCGCTTGATTTGTCATGGATTTTCCGATCGAAGAAGCCCAGAAAAATGAGAAGGGGTGGCATGGCTAATACACTGCCACCAAAAGTGAGGGGACCAGAACCGTACGACTGCCCACACCAGAGACCAGTGGCGCAGCCAGGATATTCGTAACGGGCGGCCCGACAGAAAACATGTTCAGGAATAGAAAACGTTTTCGGCGCGCAAATCGCGAAGTAAATGTTTGGTTTTACGTGCTGAAAATCTCAAGAGTTCTTCTTTGATCTAGTGTATTGTTAATTGCTGAAGAGGGGAGAGGGTCCCCCCCCCCCCTGGCTGCGTCTCTGCCATAGATAGCCGTTATGCTGAATAAACCACACGTGTCCGTGTAGTGCGGCCCGTATCTACATGGTGTTCGGATAACTAAAATACCGTGTCTGTTCAGACAGGGTCAGGGTACATAAAGCCTGCACAGCTAACGCAACACCTCCAAATGCCATCATTTCGGAGAACATCAGCTGATGAGACCATTCGGATGATAAATTGGTAGGCGAAAATTACCCTTACTCAGCATCGTCATGACTATGTTCAATTATTGTGCATTGCAGCAGATCTATTAAGCTCTCATGGCAGCTGTGATGCTTTTATGTGTGTATTATTTATATATATATATGCACATTATATATATATATATACATATATATATATATATATACGAGTATATATATATGAATTCAAACGTAGCTTAAATGATGCCATGACGTTTCGGTATAACTTCTTTATCAAAGGCAAAGATGAGACCGAGGTATACAGCTAGACTTTAGTATTAGTACACAGGCTAGACCTTAATCTTGCGTTCCTCATTTTAAATGAATTGATCGTAATCTTCCCTTCCTCATCTTAAATGAACTGTTCGTAATTCTCATATTTGCCCTTCAGAAGGCGTTACATCTAGACGTGAGCCATTTTGTAAGTAACGCTCGAATATTAAATGTAATCGGGTGCCCCCCATCCCCCCCCCGCTCAAAGGACTTTTCAGCCAAAGGCCTCCTGAAAGAAAAAGGCAACCATGTAGTATGCTACAGCATACCCCTCCCATGCATCCTCCGCACTAAGCTGGTCTTCAACCGAAGGCGCCCCTCCAGCAACTTCCAGTGGGGTCAATCCGAGGAAATGGCGGCCATCCAGACGCGACCTTCCTGTATGAGTTTTCAGGGTAGTGCGGCGTGATAGCGCATCACAGACTTCTGCTCTCCAGTTCCTTCGACGCAACCATTTTCAAATGCTTCAGGAGCATGCACTTTGGCAGAAGTAAGCAGACTTGACTAAGCAATCGCCTTAAACTTGAGTGTTTGCGATCAGATGTCCATGCTATGTAGGCACCATGGTGGTGGTTATTGGTTTCACGGCACGTCGGCCGTTGGGTCATGTAACGTCGCCAATCTCGCACGCCGATTGGTCGCGGACGAAGAGTAGCGACAGGTGAGACTCGAACCCACAATCTTTCGATTGTGAGACGGGCAACTTCCACTAGACTATTCGTCCCCCATGTAGCCACCATACAAGATAATTGATGCAATAGATGACTTTCAATCATATTTGGCCACAAGTCAATGCATGGACATGCACGTCAAACTTGGAACCTAATGCAATTTGTGACTCAAATTCATCCCGGATAATGTGAGTATGTTCCATTATGATGCAAGAGATGTACTCAGGAGATGTCGGGCAGTGACAGCTTGGCAAAGATGCTGCAAACGGCCGTGGCGTACCACAATGTATGCTAAATGTGTGCTGAATGTAGGTATACTACATGTATACTAAACTTAGGTCTATATCCAATACGCTGTGCAATAGTGTCAGCCGACTTGTAAGTGTTGCAACCTGTAGACATGATGTCCCGCCAGGGTGCAGCAGGTGAGGCTGACCACAGGCGTGACTTCCCCGCCAGGGTGCAGCAGGTGAGGCTGACCACAGGTGTGAGTTCCCCGCCAGGGTGCAGCAGGTGAGGCTGACCACAGGTGTGACTTCCCCGCCAGGGTGCAGCAGGTGAGGCTGACCTCAGGTGTGACTTCCCCGCCAGGGGGCAGCAGGTGAGGCTGACCACAGGCGTGACTTCCCCGCCAGGGTGCAGCAGGTGAGGCTGACCACAGGCGTGACTTCCCCGCCAGGGTGCAGCCCCCAGGGTGCAGCAGGTGAGGCTGACCACAGGCGTGACTTCCCCGCCAGGGTGCAGCAGGTGAGGCTGACCACAGGTGTGACTTCCCCGCCAGGGTGCAGCAGGTGAGGCTGACCACAGGTGTGACTTCCCCGCCAGGGTGCAGCAGGTGAGGCTGACCACAGGCGTGACTTCCCCGCCAGGGTGCAGCAGGTGAGGCTGACCTCAGGTGTGACTTCCCCGCCAGGGTGCAGCAGAAGTGAGGCTGACCACAGGTGTGACTTCCCCGCCAGGGTGCAGCAGGTGAGGCTGACCACAGGTGTGACTTCCCCGCCAGGGTGCAGCAGGTGAGGCTGACCACAGGTGTGACTTCCCCGCCAGGGTGCAGCAGGTGAGGCTGACCACAGGTGTGACTTCCCCGCCAGGGTGCAGCAGGTGAGGCTGACCACAGGCGTGACTTCCCCCACGCCAGGGGGCAGCAGGTGAGGCTGACCACAGGCGTGACTTCCCCGCCAGGGTGCAGCAGGTGAGGCTGACCACAGGTGTGACTTCCCCGAGGCAGGGTGAGACGACCAGGTGTACTCCGCAGGTAGGCTGACCACAGGTGTGACTTCCCCGCCAGGGCAGCAGGTGAGGCTGACCTCAGGTGTGACTTCCCCGCCAGGGGCAGCAGGTGAGGCTGACCACAGGCGTGACTTCCCGCCAGTGCAGCAGGTGAGGCTGACCCAGGTGACTCCCCGCCAGGGTGCAGCAGGTGAGGCTGACCACAGGTGTGACTTCCCCGCCAGGGTGCAGCAGGTGAGGCTGACCACAGGCGTGACTTCCCCGCCAGGGTGCAGCAGGTGAGGCTGACCACAGGCGTGACTTCCCCGCCAGGCAGAGGCGAAAAAAGCCAACGACACGCCGACGCACGTCGGTGACAGCTAAAGGGACACGGAAGACGAATGAGACAGCCAAAGGCTGACATGCCTTTTTCTTTCCAAGCTTGAAAACACCTTTTTTTAAATCAATTGTATCAGTCCATTTCTGGGCTAGTTTACATTAGAAGATGGCATATTTTATATAGTGGTAGCGTCCTTATGAGACAGTTGCTGGCTGAAAAAAAAATATGCGGGACAGGTGGCGGCCAATGCTAAATTCTCATAGACGTCGGCGGTATGCCGGTGAGACAGCAAGTGCGGGACATTTGTGGCGCGTAGAACCTTATTGAATGACCTTGCTGAACGAAGTAGAATCGGGTCCTGGGAAATGGAGCTGTCTCATGCGGGACATTTGTGGCGCGTTGAACCTTATTGAATGACCTTGCTGAACGAAGTAGAATCGGGTCCTGGGAAATGGAGCTGTCTCATGCGGGACATTTGTGGCGCGTAGAACCTTATTGAATGACCTTGCTGAACGAAGTAGAATCGGGTCCTGGGAAATGGAGCTGTCTCATGCGGGACATTTGTGGCGCGTTGAACCTTATTGAATGACCTTGCTGAACGAAGTAGAATCGGGTCCTGGGAAATGACGTCATGGAAATTAAGGGCATCTGCTTGCCCTTAATTAGCGCAATAATTCGTGAAACAAAAAAAGAACGATGGGGGAAGTCGACGCCTTTTGCACCGTCAAGGAAGAAGGTGACTTGCGGCTATGAAACCTGTAATTATGAAGGAGAAATGTGCAACATAAAGAGGAACAACAAGTTGAGTCACGGAGGGCAGCTCTTGCGCGTAAAGAATATTCCTTCGGTGTTGGAGGAAAGTGGGAACGATGGTGCAGACCGGTGCCCAATGACGATGTCAACGCATCGCCAGGAGCAGGTAATTAATGCTTTTTGTGGTGATTCACTGGACAATTCCATGCAAGCAAGGAATTTATTTTCTTGTGCTGGCTATGCCTGCTGACCAGGTTTGCGTATCTAGGTAGGTAGGTAGGTGCCTACCTACCACAGGGTTCTGTCTGTGCTTTGCAATCCTAATTGTGGACAAGAAGTTGTGGAGTAATGAAATATGGAGATGGTGCTTTTCTTTCAGCCTGCAACATCTGGATCTCTGCTTGTGCTGTCCAGTGAGTCTTGAGCATTTTATTGCAGAGCTGCTAATTGTCGAACAATACCATTCAGCCCCCAGATCAGAAGAATGAGACAATAACTTGCTGGAGAGGATGATGTTCTGGGTGCCAAAAATATAGCAATAATCAATTTTTCATATTGTACCATGTCCACATTCCCAAGATACAAATTAGCTTCAACTTCTGGCAACATGCTGACTTTATTTGATGTGGATTTAATACATCTAGTTGTGCCACTGACATTTTCAATGATGTAATGTCAATAGGTATTACCATTCCAATTATGTATATTCCTACTAAGTCAGAATCTTTGTGTGCTGCTGTAACCACAAAAGGTATTGTGTATTGTTATCACATCCTTCACAACTGCATTATTATTATGTGTGGCCACTTGGAATTCAGCAAAATTTGGCCATCCATGACACCTAGACAAACATGTTTACAATTTTAGATCAACTCGTATTCATGCTCTTACCCTTAAGCCAGCCAAGACAACATGGTAAATTTGTGCTGGAAGATTTTTTTATTTTTGGACCTTATTTTTCAGTGCAATAGTTGTGAAGGTGACCACGATGATGGGACCACCCATTTTCTGTGCAAATGCTTATTTTTCAGTTTGGAAGCAAAATAACACTAAAAAGAAGTTTTGAGTCAGCTAACAGTAAAAAAGTGAATGCTTAAAAAATATAAATATAATTAAACATAACCTGACCTCCCCTTGAATAAAAAAATCAAAAAAAGGAAACTGGAAAATTTCAAAGATTTTGTTTTCTTCAAATTACCCAACTTATAAAAACTTAACACTAAAAACTAAAAACACAACCTAATGAAACCTAACATAATATGCTTTGAAAGAAAAGCAATTTCCAATTTTGTTTCGAGGATTTTGTTGATTTTTTAAAACACTTCCAGCTTATGAAACCAAAACTAACCTAACCAAACTAGTTTTGCAGTTTAAGGTAACCACAAGACAAGTTTTGCACACATTTTACTTCATAAAACATACAAAGGGGTTAGTTTTCGTTAAGTTAGGTTAGGTTAGGCTTTTGCTGTAAGTCATGCTTTTTGGGGAAAAAATGGGCAATTTTAAAAAAATGCTGAAGTATTCTTTGTTCAAAAATAGTTTAGGCTGGGTTAGGTTAGATTTGGTTAGGTTTTTTGCTTTTCAATTTTTTAGAGAAAAAAAATGTTTGCAAATTATCCATTTCTTAACAGATAATTTGTATTGCATGGAAGGTTAGGCTATGTTAGGTTATGTTACATATTTTTTTTTTTTTTAATGTTACTTTGTATGCTATATTACAACTTTGTATGCTACTTACTTACCTACAACTTTGTATGCTACTTACTTACTTACAACTTTGTATGCTATACTTTGCATGCTATATGCTGCCTCCACCGGCGGCCCCCAAAACTATTTTGTGGATTTGATGGTGACAAAACTCATGATTCGAAACATAAAAAGTGCTACTCTGAAATTTCTAGCTGAAATATTTATCAACTGCAATGAGGATCAAACATGCTTTTTCAATGCGGCGAAGCAAGCGTGTGAGGCACTTGTTTTATTAACCATATATGCAAAGAATTTGAGACAGCTCACAGATTCGTCGGTGACAGCTTCGGCATTTTTTTCACCCCTGCCGCCAGGGTGCAGCAGGTGAGGCTGACCTCAGGTGTGACTTCCCCGCCAGGGTGCAGCAGGTTAGGCTGACCACAGGTGTGACTTCCCCACCAGGGTGCAGCAGGTGAGGCTGACCACAGGTGTGACTTCCCCGCCAGGGTGCAGCAGGTTAGGCTGACCTCAGGTGTGACTTCCCCGCCAGGGTGCAGCAGTGAGGTTGACTACAGCCTGGCCACACTGGATCACGCAATGACCTCTCTCTGACGAGACTAAGGCGAGCCTACGCTGTTCAGCAAGACAAACTAAATGGGGAATGATGTCCAGTGGGGGGAAAATTGTCCTCCCGACTTCCGCCATGACTTCTACAAAAGCCTGAGCTCACCCTGCATCACTTGCTGGCCTCACCAATGCCAGTGAGATGTCTGATATGTTCCCCACGAGCGCTGAATTATCAGCAAGTGTGCTGATTCTCAGCGATCGAACGGCCCAGTGCCGATTTTCCTGCTGCTATCCTGCCGCCTGAGTCGGCGCCGTGAGGCTCGTTCCAACCTGCAAACAACTGCTCAAAGGCGAGCGGCTGTGGATTAACCGCCGGCCCAAGTCAGTTGACTGGCTCACGTTTCTGAGTGCAGCAGCCGCCTGGATGACGTCCAGCACGATCCGCTGCGGCCGGCCTCGACCGCTGGGGCTCATCTCTGCCGGCCGGTCACGTCAGGTCAGGTCAGGTTGGGTGTCAGGTAAGAGAGGTCACACGGCACCACACCACAGCACACCATAGCCAGGTCAGAGGGGTCACACCACACCACACCGCAGCCAGGCCAGCGGGGTCAGGTCATGACTAGGTCAGCGAGGGATGCACGACAGTTGGACCAGGTTCAACATGGGTTACAGCAGCTCACTGGGAATCGATCGTAGTCCGGAATGTACATGCACATGGCGATTTGCAGCGCATCCACCGGAGGCTGCGGCAAACATAATGGGTGACAAGACTCCGCGTACACGCCTCTGGACAGCTCTATCCTCTCCCCAACTGCACAGTTTCCAGGTTCGTCTAGCGTCGTCACTGTCCTATGCCAAATTCCTGGAAGCGCTTAAAACCGGATATTGCAGGGTTATTGCAGGTGCGGAAGACGATCGGTGCGTGTGTGACGTCACAGCCCCGGCACCCATACTCGGGACCACGGGCAGATACATGCCTGATACAGACCGGAGTTAAACCACCTGCAATTATGTCCGAATCAGACTACCCGCACCCAAGTCTGCGTCAGGCTGCCCACGCCTAGAATGGAGTCAGACTATCAACACAGACCCACCTCTGTCACTCACACCCAGGCTCGGACCAGAGACATGGTACGGCTGGCACTGGATCTGAAAAGGCGTTGCTCTGCAGGGTTCAGTGGAATGAGGCTGACACGGGGAGGAGAGGAGAGGGGAGAGGAGACGTCACACTGTAGGGTTCAGTGGAGCGAGGCTGACACGGGGAGGGCAGGTGAGGGGAGGGGAGGGGAGACGTCACACTGTAGGGTTCAGTAGAGTGAGGCTGACACTGGGAGGGCAGGTGAGGGGAGAGGAGGTGAGGAGAGACGTCACACTGCAGGGTTCAGTGGAGTGAGGCTGACACGGGGAGGGGAGGAGAGGGGAGAGGAGACGTCACACTGTAGGGTTCAGTGGAGCGAGGCTGG
Organism: Ashinkailepas kermadecensis; assembly: GCA_034440615.1. NCBI lineage: Eukaryota > Metazoa > Arthropoda > Thecostraca > Neolepadidae > Ashinkailepas > Ashinkailepas kermadecensis. The sequence goes on along the minus strand of JAOTOM010004303.1, from coordinate 245,115 downwards.
CACGGGGAGGGCAGGGGAGGGCAGGTGAGGGGAGGTGAGGGGAGACGTCACACTGTAGGGCTCAGTGGAGTGAGGCTGACACGGGGAGGGGAGGAGAGGGGAGAGGAGACGTCACACTGTAGGGTTCAGTGGAGTGAGGCTGACACGGCCACACATTGCTCTCGTTTTCCCCATATCAATATTGAATGCATGCATTGTTATTGGGCATTTAGGTAGGTACCTAGGTAAATATCAAGCTGATGGTGTGATATGTGGGCTGCTGAAGATAATTATAGTTTGCATATCCACAATCTCAAGGATGATTGTCTGCTGTTCACTGGACAATGCAAGTTTGACAATGACTGGAAATTAAGAATGGATTTTTTCCTGTTTAAGCTCACATGTGTGTGGTTTTGCCATTGGTGGTGTGTACAAACATCAGTATGACAATCCAATTGTTGTTTTGTGGCTTAACATTAAAAAAAGACAATCTGGTTTAAAATGCATCATCAGTGAATCTTAACATTTTATGGAGTAAGTTTTCCTTGCACAGTGGAGGGAAATCTAGCTATTTTGTTTTTTTTGCACATAATTTTGAATTGTGTAGCAAAAGTTGGATACTCAGTCCACTATCTAATCCAAATCTGTTCTTTTTCAGTACAAAATGTGCTGGTTAACATCAACTAAGTTTTCTATGTACCTAACACAGTGTTTTTCTTCTTTTTTTTCCTTTAGCTTTTTATCAGCATAAAAATAGCATGGGTTATTGGGGGGCCCAAATCAACATTGGGGGGGCCAAGATCAGCATTGGGGGGGCCATGGCCCCCGCAAAAGGATACAAATCGACGCCCCTGTCCACACTCTCAATGATAACTGATTGTTGTTCACGGGACTGGATTGTATGCAAGTTTGACAATGACAATTGGTTTTTGTGCACACCATTTTGAATTTTGTAGCAAAAGGTGGAGAGTCAGTCCACTATCTAACCCAAATCTGTTTTTTTAATTACAAAATGTGTTGGTTAACATCAACTACATTTTCTATGTACCTAGCATGGTGTTTTTCTTCTTTTTTTCTTCAACTTTTTTATGAGCATAAAAATAGCATATGTTATTGGGGGGGCCAAATCAACATTGGGGGGCCAATATCAACACTGGTGGGGCCCTGGCCCCCACAAAAGGATACAAATCGACGCCCCTGCCATCTAGACATTAGGGGGATGTCCCCATCCTAGCCCCGCCTTCAGCGCCTAAAATATAACACAAACTATAACGTACAATTCCCTTTATGTAAACGTCCACATGCCTGCACCTTCATCGCAAACACCCGCTTTTATAGTCAGACATGTAACGTACTCGCTTCAAAAAAGATGGCGCAAATGACCTCTGTGGTCCGGTACGCCTGAAAAAGTCACTCCCCATGCAGTTAAATTGAAACTTGCCTGATGCTACCAATTTCTGCAATATACGAATAAAAACCAGTGACGTCATCAAGGTTTGAATGCGACTTTGGTGTACCTTTTAAAATAATGGTATTTTTGCGGCGTTTAATAATGGTGCTTTTGCGGCGTACGAGACATTGGGCTTGTCAAGGCTATTTCTCTGGTATAGCATTGGTCGTGGATGACTAAGGTTTGGTTAAAAGTCATGTGAGCCATAGCTTTCTTTTTTTTATTCTTTTAGGAATACCAATTATATTGCAGTGGCCATGCAGCTTCTTGCTGAGTTTTCTCTGTCATGGCATCATAAGCTGGCAGATTTGCCCACACATTGCTCTCGTTTTCCCCATATCAATATTGAATGCATGCATTGTTATTGGGCATTTAGGTAGGTACCTAGGTAAATATCAAGCTGATGGTGTGATATGTGGGCTGCTGAAGATAATTATAGTTTGCATATCCACAATCTCAAGGATGATTGTCTGCTGTTCACTGGACAATGCAAGTTTGACAATGACTGGAAATTAAGAATGGATTTTTTCCTGTTTAAGCTCACATGTGTGTGGTTTTGCCATTGGTGGTGTGTACAAACATCAGTATGACAATCCAATTGTTGTTTTGTGGCTTAACATTAAAAAAAGACAATCTGGTTTAAAATGCATCATCAGTGAATCTTAACATTTTATGGAGTAAGTTTTCCTTGCACAGTGGAGGGAAATCTAGCTATTTTGTTTTTTTTGCACATAATTTTGAATTGTGTAGCAAAAGTTGGATACTCAGTCCACTATCTAATCCAAATCTGTTCTTTTTCAGTACAAAATGTGCTGGTTAACATCAACTAAGTTTTCTATGTACCTAACACAGTGTTTTTCTTCTTTTTTTCCTTTAGCTTTTTATCAGCATAAAAATAGCATGGGTTATTGGGGGGGCCCAAATCAACATTGGGGGGGCCAAGATCAGCATTGGGGGGGGCCATGGCCCCCGCAAAAGGATACAAATCGACGCCCCTGTCCACACTCTCAATGATAACTGATTGTTGTTCACGGGACTGGATTGTATGCAAGTTTGACAATGACAATTGGTTTTTGTGCACACCATTTTGAATTTTGTAGCAAAAGGTGGAGAGTCAGTCCACTATCTAACCCAAATCTGTATTTTTAATTACAAAATGTGCTGGTTAACATCAACTACATTTTCTATGTACATGGAATGTTAACATGGTGTTTTTCTTCTTTTTTTCTTCAACTTTTTTATGAGCATACAAATAGCATATGTTATTGGGGGGGCCAAATCAACATTGGAGGGGCCAAGATCAACACTGGTGGGGCCCTGGCCCCCACAAAAGGATACAAATCGACGCCCCTGCCATCTAGACATTAGGGGGATGTCCCCATCCTAGCCCCGCCTTCAGCGCCTAAAATATAACACAAACTGTAACGTAAAATTCCCTTTATGTAAACGTCCACATGCCTGCACCTTGATCGCAAACACCCGCTTTTATAGTCAGACATGTAACGTACTCGCTTCAAAAAAGGTGGCGCAAATTACCTCTGTGGTCCGGTACGCCTGAAAAAGTCACTCCCCCATGCAGTTAAATTGAAACTTGCCTGATGCTACCAATTTCTGCAATATACGAATAAAAACCTGTGACGTCATCAAGGTTTGAATGCGACTTTGGTGTACCTTTTAAAATAATGGTATTTTTGCGGCGTTTAATAATGGTGTTTTTGCGGCGTACGAGACATTGGGCTTGTCAAGGCTATTTGTCTTGTATAGCATTGGTCGTGGATGACTAAGGTTTGCTTAAAAGTCATGTGAGCCATAGCTTTCTTTTTTATTCTTTTAGGAATACCAATTATATTGCAGTGGCCATGCAGCTTCTTGCTGAGTTTTCTCTGTCATGGCATCATAAGCTGGCAGATTTGCCCACACATGGCTCTCGTTTTCCCCATATCAATATTGAATGCATGCATTGTTATTGGGCATTTAGGTAGGTACCTAGGTAAATATCAAGCTGATGGTGTGATAGGTGGGCTGCTGAAGATAATTATAGTTTGCATATCCACAATCTCAAGGATGATTGTCTGCTGTTCACTGGACAATGCAAGTTTGACAATGACTGGAAATTAAGAATGGATTTTTTCCTGTTTTAGCTCACATGTGTGTGGTTTTGCCATTGGTGGTGTGTACAAACATCAGTATGACAATCCAATTGTTGTTTTGTGGCTTAATTAAAAAAAAAAGACAATCTGGTTTAAAATGCATCATCAGCGAATCTTAACATTTTATGGCGTAAGTTTTCCTTGCACAGTGGAGGGAAATCTAGCTATTTTGTTTTTTTTGCACATAATTTTGAATTGTGTAGCAAAAGTTGGATACTCAGTCCACTATCTAATCCAAATCTGTTGTTTTTCAGTACAAAATGTGCTGGTTGACATCAACTAAGTTTTCTATGTACCTAACACAGTGTTTTTCTTCTTTTTTTTCCTTTAGCTTTTTATCAGCATAAAAATAGCATGGGTTATTGGGGGGGCCCAAATCAACATTGGGGGGGCCAAGATCAGCATTGGGGGGGCCATGGCCCCCGCAAAAGGATACAAATCGACGCCCCTGTCAGTGACCCATAACAATGACAAGCCAAGCCACGCAAAATAAGAAAATTTTGACAAATGCGATCTCATTTGACCGTGAAGATATTGACCTAAGGTCATGAAATGTGCACACTATAGGGTTCACTACCGTACCCATCCACCCTGCGAATTTCGCTCCTCCAGCTTTAATAGGTCACAAATCCAATTACGGCCGCGGCCGAATAGGGTAATAGCTTTAATAGGAGCCGAGATCTTAGGGGGGTGGGGAATCCGCCCCCCACCCCGCCAAGTACACCTCGTGACACCGAACCATGAATCGCCTTCATTGTACATATCACAATATCTGCATACTCGTAAAATACATATACACATTAACATAAACCCACATCAAGGTTTATGATCCGTGTGTGTACATGTGTCAACTTGCGACCCAGGTGTGTGTGCGTGTCTGTGTGTGGATGCGGTTATGTGTTGCATATGTGCTTGCCTTGGGCGGTGTGGAACCGGTTTTATCAGGGTCCAGGATGCCGTCATTGTGCTTAATGAAGGCTTTTTGTTCCTAATCTCTATTGATTCGCTGATTTTGAGCTCTGCTACATCTTCGCAAACTTGCAGAATGGATATGCCGAGTGTTTTAGAGTCGAAAATGCTGCTCGCGTGTGTGATTTTGAAGTGTTCGCCAAATGGGGTGTTAGTGGTTTTATTTTTAGCGTCTCCTTAGTGCCTATTAAATATGTCCCTAACCATGCGTTTTGTTCCCCTATATACGTGATGTACAATGGTCGGCACAGCTGGCATGTTATAAATAACGACGGTCGGGTGGTGGCTCGCCATTTTCATAACTTTATATTCGAAACCCATATATTTGACATGAACTAACAGTGAAAATAAGTTAGCAATGGCCTAAGTTCCACTAAATTGGGGTCACGCCCCATGCTGGATTGGGCGGTGGCTTCACAGATGATCTGTGGCGTCGGCGGTTAGGGATATATTAGAAAATATCCAATCAAGAAATGTGTGCTTATGTTATCTTTCACTCCCGTGTCATTCCACACCTTCAGATAGGTACCATGAATTAAGCACCTAGTGGTTTTGCACCACTCTGTCCAATAGAACTGCAAGATTGATTTCAAAAAACGTTATGATGATGATGATGATGATGCAAAGTATATACAGTATATGATAAGTAAAGTATAAGTATATGATAATTAGGATGATGTTAACAGCAGGTATCCTGGAGGCGTATCTGGGATGCATGGAATTCTGTCTACACGGAAAGGTACATGGAGCTACAAAGCTACATGGAAGGTTACACCTGTCCCATGTGTGGCCCCGCATTCGGTTTCCGGGGACAGGTATTTGTCCCCGGAAACCGGGTATGGATGACATCTTTGTACCCACAAACCAGAATAAGGACACATACATAAGCACACACACACACATAAATTAAAGAGGCGACCGGCGATCAGGACAGCTGATTGCCGGTTAACCAGCGTTCTGTGTGGGTCAAAACACGCACAACGAGCACTGACGAATGATGATTTTGTCGAGCCCGTCGATTGAAAAAACCGGATCTCTCATGGGCAAGTGCATCCAATTGTACTTTTCCTGGAAAGATTTGATCTTGCAGGATTTCTGACGAGTGCTATCTGGCCCATCACTGGCATGGAAGGACTATTGAAACCGCTCCATTTATTAGTGACTGAATCGTATTCATCGCATCGAAACACTAGCCGTCACCTGAGGTTAATGAACTATAATACTGTATAAATCAACCTTAATATCGTTTACTTTCAAGTGAACCACAACTCGCATGGGGAGATAGTTGTACCCTTCCCATCTTGAAACCCACCTGAGGTAAGGGAATGAAACTGACGCCAATCTTTTGCGCTAGCAAAAATTTGCGCTAGCAGAATATTTTTGCGTTAGCAAAAATTGATCCGAGGGCAAGGCAAATTCGACCCAAAGGCCATGGGTAAGGCCGGAGGTCAAGTCGGAGTTCAGTGAGTGATATCACTCAAATTTGCAACAAATACAAACTTGCGAGCTGCTGCTGAATAGACATTGATGTGAATGGAGCAAGATCTTGGTCATCCGTAAGCTACTCGACATGTCTTTGGCTGGAGATCATATAGGGTCGTGTCAGATCAAGAGGTTGGTTTTTATCGTTCCCTTTCATTAATATGAGGCCACCTTTTGCGACAGTTTCAACAGTGAATTCCAAAATACACTGGATAATGGACTCTTGAAATACTGACCTCGCACTCCTGAGATGAGCTTCATCAAGTCCGGTTTTGGGTCAGGGCAGAGGCAAGAATTATTGCGAATTTCAGAGTCACATTACATGTATTGACTCGTGCCCGGCCAAGACCCCATTGTAAACATGCTCCTGATGTGCATAGCCGTCATATCTACCTTGAGGATAAACGAGGGCATATAAGTTCGCAGCGTCAAGTTCCGGCTCCCTTATAGTGGATTGCATGACAACACTTTTCGGGTTAGTTCTCAACGAGAAACGCAATGAGCTCTGTGAAAACCAAGGCTGTATTTATGTACCAAAAGTGCATTTTATGCCTATATTCGCATCATTTTGATTCAAGAGATATATTCGATTTTTTCCCTACTCTGTACGTACCACCAACTTTGTAGCATGACAGCCACATGACGTTGGGCGACCCTGCAAAAGCAATTTTAGCAAAAGGTGCCCAAGGTACTCATCTGAAAGTACCGAAAATTTAATCTCAATATCCATGAACGCCTGAAAGCTGTGCCGAAAGAAACTTAGAGGCCGAAGTCCAGACGAGTCAACATGGCATGAAAAAGTGCCGGCAACTCTTTGACCCTATTGGGAATTATATTTCAATTTTGTCCACCAATATTGCGGCGAATTGCTCTTCACCCAGGAATGGTGAATTAGATAAATGAGCTATTTAATGCGCTTTACTGACAATAACAAACGGGATGTTTCGATCAAACCAGATTGCAAGGCGGTAGGCAATTGCAACAAAATATTACCTGATATTATGTGTGGTGTTTTGTTCCACACGTTCCTTCAGTGTTACATTTCTTTTTCTACAACGTTACATGTGAAGCGAATACGAACAAGTAACAGTTTTGGCATGCTTTGTAGCATCGGTACAAAACATTTTGATGACATCAAAAATAGAATTGAAGCAACACACATGAAGTGATTTCAGCTTAGCACTAAGCCTACAATGCATGGGTATTGGCTTTGGTAATCTCAGTACTTGCACATCTGTTTTCTGCATATTCCCGCCTGTCAATGCAATCTCATTTTGGAAGTTATACCTCTTTGAAACTTTTTGTGCTAAAATGACCTGTACCACTCATACACCACCGTTCACATGCGTCCTACGTGTAACGGGTGTATCGAGGAAGTACTTATGAAGTAAACTGACAGTAGGATAAATGTGCAGCATCATCAACAATAACACAAGAAGTACGACAGATGTGTTCTACCATTGATGCAAGCCGCTTTGACTTACAATATTGAAACCAATGCTCTTCAGAAAGGGCGGGAGATGTTATGAGGAACTGGCCTAATTCACCTATGATGAATCCTATCTTTTAGTAGTATTCTTTATAAGGATGGCCATGCTTAAGCTTTGAAAACATGTAAAGCCTAATTAACTGAATCATATTCTACTGAGCTATTCTACTTTATTCGTAGGGATCCCATGCATAGCATGTGGGGTTCACAAGACGTCACTGCAACCCGAACCGGCATGCTTTGAGCGTGCATTAATGTCAATGCTTTGGACAATTTCCCTGACTCACGAAATTATATCCTTTGATCGCTTAGTGTTTGTGGTATATAACGCATTATAATTATCCACAGTGTGTACCTGTAAATTTACAGTCCTGACAACGATGCGAAGGTTTTGGTAGGGTTGTACCATAGGTTGTCAACCCATGGTGACATATGACCTGTGCTCATCAGTTGTACTCGAAATACAATAAGATTTATCCAAATGTCCGCATCATAGTAAGGACGGTCCGTTTAAAAGTATATACAGTGGATATATATATAATTTGCCTAGTCTGAACCCTATAATTTAAGAGGGCTTAATCAGTATACCTGCCTTCAGTCTTCAGGCTTTCGCTCTTAATTTCTAGACTATTAGGAGCAGCTGAATGCAACATGGTGGCTGTCCCTAGCTTTCGTCCACGTATGTTTTGTCAAATTATCAACTGTTTATTTAGACTGCAACTGAATCCACAGTATATTTATTACAGAGACTTTTGGCCAGACTTTGTGCTGTGCCGACAGAGCAGAAGCGGCTCCAGAGCAAAAGAAAAAGGGATGCCATGTTTTTGAAAGGACTAAAAACGATCCTAAATAACCTTCAAACCATTGCTCCATGGATGTATTTCATGCAATCATCATTTTTACTTTAGCCAGGGGCGAAAATATGACGTAACTACGAGGGGTCGACATAGAAATGCTATGTCGACGCGCTTCTTGCAAATACGGTCAGATAAAAGAGCAGTTTTGCACCATATCAATCACATCCTGCCGCCTGGATTCCCCCACGGCAATCTTTTTATATCACCGTAAACAAGAACCATCTAAAGCAGCTTCTAATCTTATATGAACCATAACCGCACTAACTTAGTGCAGTTTTGCTCCCCATTTACATGACCCTGGAAACGCACATGCCAACTTATGTGCATTTTTTCCCAAAGCCGTAAGGTTACATCAGGTCAATAAATTGAGGCACCTCAGAATACGCGGAAAAAATCAATTTATTACCATATATTTTTAAAACATACATCCGTCAATGAGAATGTAAAGTAGCATCCAATTTAGTTCGCATCTTGTTAACTAAAGTCAAATCGGGTGATAAATGATGAAGCTATATTGAATGGATGTAATTTAATTCAATTGGATGAAGCTATATTCAATCAGATTTGTGTGAGAGAGAGAGAGAGAGAGAGAGAGAGAGAGAGAGAGAGAGAGAGAGAGAGAGAGAGAGAGAGAGAGATGAATCAAATGTCGACATGTCCGACTATGGAGCACTTTTGACGCCCGCTTACAACAGTGTACCGTGAGGGAGAACTGTCCCCTATCGGTGGTCGTTGTGTGTAGCTGCCTTACGGTGATGCCAACACACATTTATCACTTCCGCTCTCCCGACACGCGTGTATCGGCTACGGTGTCAAGGGGGTCGTCCGCTCCACAGTTGCGGTCGCACTCGGCTTGTTCTTACAAGTCAAAATCAAACAGCAACCTATAGTCGCATGTGGTTTATAATATCAGCTACTGTTAGAGTTTTCCGAAGTCTTCAGGTGGTGCTTTTGCATGGCCTTGTGGTTTCTATGTGTGCTTTTCTACACATTCCCACAAGCACTAATGTTGAAGTTATAAAAACTAGGTTGTGCTCAGCCACTCTTAGGTGGTGCTCAAGCACCATCTGTTAACACTAATAATCCACCTATGTTGCCAACGGGTGTCGCTTGAACTGTAGCACCACCTTCACTTATGGACGCTATGTGATCAATGCCGTCGATGCGCCCTAAAGCCCAAATAACCAGGCGCGGCGGAACGTCTGACGTCAAGGGGCCAGCTGTACCTCGGAAGTTAAGCAATGTGTTCGTGGCTTCTGATAGGTATCTTGTTCATGCAGTATCAATGATCAATGCAAATAGCTGAATGAAGCGAAATCATCTTATCAAAGCTGCCATGCTATAAATGGCCAAGCGCGCCGTCACGATGGTCTCAGAGAAGTGAACTAACGTTGTTACAGGAATCAAGTTCTGGCGATGCGTGTACCTGCTTGCAATGTTCAAATTATCAATGTTATGACTGTCTCTGCTTGGTACAGCGTACATGTTTTCTTCTTTATGCTAGGATTAACAAATCGACTTATGCTTATGTGCACGCACATGCCAAGGCCGGTCGCCTGTACGTCGAGCCATCCGCCGGCGCGCCAGGGGAACGGGACCAGGGAACAGGACGTGGGAACCGGACCGGGGAACGGGACACCGGAACTGAGAACAGACCTAACATCACCTACGTATTGACGTATATATACATATATATATATATATATATATATATATATATATATATATATATATATATATATATATATATATATATATATATATATACCTAGGGCACCACGCGTATGACTCGCCCTGGGCGCCGGGCATCCGCTTCGCCTTTCAGGTCGCAGGTGGGCAATGGAGCCTCTGCAGGTTACGATGCTGTCTACCCTCCACGTGTTCTTCTGATTGTCGTGTATGTATGTATGTATGTATGTATGTATGCAAGTCCGTGTATGAACCTGTATGCTATGTATGTATCGGCCCTTTACGCCATGTTCTCCCCTTGCCTGTGTCTCATCGTTCCCCTCTTGCTTCTTATATTCTTATATGATATATCCAGATGCCACATAAGCCGGATTAACGTAACCCATGTGTCTAGGATGTACGGATATATATATATATATATATATATATATATATATATATATATATATATATATATATATATATACATATATATATATATATATATATATATATATATATATATATATATATATATATATATATACCTGGACAGACGCAGGGGGACGGAGGGAGACGGGAGAGACGTGGAGAGTCGGGGAGAGTCGGGTAGGAACGGAGACAGACGGGAGATAGTTCGAGACCATATATATATATATATATATATATATATATATATATATATATATATATATATATATATACCTGGGCAGACGCAGGGGGACGGAGGGAGACGGGAGAGACGTGGAGAGACGGGTAGAAATGGAGACAGACGGGAGATAGTTCGACTGAGACCGGGAGACGGGGAGGGACGGAAACACTGACACAGGCGAGGAGAGACGGTGAGGGATGGAGAGAGACAGTGAGAGTGTCGGGGAGAGACTGGGGAAATTGGGGATTGATAGGGATACACAGGAAGACCGGGGTAGACTGAGAGAAACCGGTATAAGCGTGCATAGATGGAGATAGACGAGAAGATCGGCAGATACGTACAGAGACAGGTAGAAACTGGGATAGACGGGAACACCGCGGGGGACGTGGATAGACGGGTAGAAGCCTGGCCAGACGGGGAGAGACGAAGAGAGACGGGAGAGAAGTGGATGGACGGGTAGAAATGGAGACAGACGGGAGATTATTCGACAGAGATGTGGGAGACGGGGACGGACGGGAACACTGCACAGAAGAGGAGAAACGGTGAGGGATGGAGAAAGACAGACAGAGACGGGGGAAAGTGGGGATTGACGGGCATAGACCGGATGACCGGGGAGAGTGACAGAGATCAGACACATCCATTACAGCAGACAATCCATTACATGCCCACCAAGCACCTGAGCGAACTTTGCATATGTAGGCCGTCGTGGGAACCGGCAGCTCGTTTGAAATTCATAATTTGGCGCCAAATATAACGGCCGGCGCGCCGGCGGCTGGCTCAACGTACAGGCGCGCCGGGCCATACGGTGAAAGTCTGAGAAACAGACAGAGACAGACAGACGGAGACAGAGCGGTATTTCAACGCCAATGGACAGCGATGTCGTTTTGTCAGGAGTTTCGACCGTACCGTACGCCATCGGGAAGTTGAAAACAAAACTCAAGAAAAAAATGATTACGATAAAATGTTCAATATATAACAGCTCAGTTTCCATTTGCGGTTCACCAAATTCATCTCGGTTCAGGTACTATGTCATTATAAGGACGAATAAGTTGGCAATGTCCCAATCGGACGGTAAGATTTTGACTTACCGTTCATTCCAAAGGACCCGAATTGAATAATTATGTTTAATTTGTATGCCTCGGTACAGTAAATTCAATTCTTCAATCTTCAAGTCTCGCTATTCTGAAGTTGGTCAAGACATGTTCGCCAAAAACTTCATCAGAATCAGAGTGTCACAGTCTATGAAGGGTGCATGCGTCTAACCCCGTTGTTAGTCAGCGATTCCAGCGCAAATGCGGACTGAAATGGTTCATCCGACTCTTGAATATGCAATGTTGCACCGCGCGTTTAATACTGATTTGTTAACGCCACAAGTGACATCAGTCGATTGATGCCGTCACGGCGAGTCGATTGGTGCAAATAAATTCCAAATTGGACAATTAGGGCGCCATTTAGGAGCAAAAAACCGACTTGTAACGCTATGGGACAACGTTTTCGTCGATGGGCTCCTTCAATATTGGAAAGTTGAACGCCTATGGCATGGTGGGAACATGCTGCAATCAATTTGACATCTTTTGGAATTGGAAAAGTGAAAATAAAACGGCAACTTTACGCGTTACGTCCGTTTCCAAAATTCCAAACACGCAAAAATCGTATAAAAAGGAATGCATCACAAGTTTGGCGTGTTCTGGAGAGTAAACTAACAGAGAAAATGACAATGGCTTGATACACTACTTAAAACTCGTCTCGTACTATAACATCCATTAATACCATGTTTGAGAAGCCATAGCTCGCGGAGGTGCATGGCTGTAAACTGGGGTGCAAATTTCACTTGGTCAATATTCGACGGACCATGGCACCACGGGTTTAGACATTTAAAGAGGGAGATTTACAACGTAACATAAATGGATTGGTCGTTTTTTGAAAAAAATAGTCGAAAAAAAATTGGGAAAATTTCCGAATTTTTATCTCAAAAATCAACTTTAAAAAAATGACTTTTAACCTTCTAATTAGTTGTATCAGTTATCGCATGACAAGGCAATTGTTGTGTTAAGACTTTTAAACGGAAAAATCTATGCAATGTTCAGTTCTTTCAATTTTTCCGAAAATGGTGGCGAAAATCTCAACCTTTTTGGCCATACCTCAGCCATCTCTTGTCCCAACCAGAAGACAATGCAAAAATCGTCATCATCATGTCCGACTGTATCAGGAAAATATATTCTTAAAAAGTCCACCAATAACATAAAAATGTACATTTTGGCACATCAGCCCCTACATGGGTGTCAAGAATCGTTGCGACCAAAGATACCGCTCGATTTGCAATATTGAAACGTTGATCGATGAAGCATAGCAGGGGCTATCTTTTGTACTCAAGCCAACGCCAAATATGCATAATTTAAGAAACAGCCGGACCGGGGGAGTTGTGATGAAATCATCCGAGTCGCATGACTCCCCACTCTGTGAAAACGTTCCAGCAAGTTGCTTCCTCTTGTTGTGTGTTACACACTAGTCAAGTAAGTTTGAGAATGAGAGAAAACCAAGTATTGCACCATCACATTGCCCACGATATGACGTTCAAATTTAACATGATAAACCTATGGAATTATGCTAATGGGAACTCCGGTCTTAAAAAGTGCTTGGAAAGTTATCTTGTAGAGTGTTATTGTACCCATTTTTCACGGTGGATCCAATGCTTCTCGAAAATGTACCATCGGTCCAGAACATCAGAATTTATAAGCACAAAGCCGAGTTATATGATCGAGAAACGTATAAAACACGAAAGAGGCTATAACTCAGATAGGCCTGACGACTAAACCAGATTTGTTATCGGTATGCACGTCACGGTGATCGAAAGGGCTTGCTTGCATGGGGCAACAAGTTGCGACATATAGGTAGACCCTCTTCAGATAGGCACTCGTCAGGTAGGCCGACTGGTCCACCCGTGACGTCGTCGTCGGACGAATTCACCAACCACATTCTGATGTTGCCTGATACAGAAAGTGGGAAGCTGTAGGGAGATGACATATTTTACGGACGTTTACGAGGACGGTGTTGGACCTCAGTACTCAGCGGTAGCGAAAGGTATGCACATGTGCAATAAAATTATAAAATATAAGCAACTTGATGGAAAGTCATATGCAAGTGCGGGAATCATCTAGTTACGAAAATTCACTCTGGTCTAGCTGTCCGTCCAAGAAAATTCAATTAACGCCCACCTCCAACCTGCGAGAACGATGCAGGCCAGCGTGGGAACCTGCAGGTTTTTGAATTCAAAATTTGGCGCGAAATGAAACGGCTGGCGCGCCGGCGGCTGGCTCGACGTACAGGCGGCCGGCGTACTGACCTGCCGCTCTAATTAATGTCTGCCGAAGACAGAAAAGTTATATATATACCATATTGACCAATGAGCTGATTGCAAGACGAGATAGATATACATATAGATATATAGATAGATAGATAGTCTGAATGATGCCTTTCTGTTAGGCTATTATATAGAGGTCATCAATTCTGGTTAGACAATAAAAGGTGTTGGCCAGTTAAGCTACAACAGGTCTTCAGTCCAAGGATTGTTGATCAGTGGAATAGCCTGCCTGCTGATGTTGTGGGAGTTCCTCATTGAATGTATTTAAAAGTGGGGTGGACAAATATTTCATGTTGCAAAATCTTGTTTTTTGAGTTCTAAGGGCTGGTGGATCGGGGAATATCCATGCCAAGTGGGTGTTTTAGACGGGCGTGGATGGGGTCTGGAAATTTTAGGTATGGCACTCAAGTCACATTTCTTACATGAAATCAAGGGAATAGGGCTGGATGGGATGTGATACTGATGAGGTTGGCCACGGTAGCACAATGTAGCGTGATTGGAGGAGTTTGGAATTGTTGCGGAGTGTGTCATGCAATATCAGGTGCATGGTGCTAGATTGGCTTGGATGTGTAGTTGCGTTGGAACTTGAGATAATGGATTAATTTGGATTTGAGCATGAAGTTTCTAGTATGCTTCCGAGATAGGCTTAACACAGATCGGTCCCTGTGGCCCTTATTAAGCCTTAACACTTTATGAACTTTATGACATCATACACCATCAAGCATCACCGATAGCACTATGCCCGATATCACCCCACAGTATCAAGCAGCATCCATGTCACCAAGCAGCCAACAGTAAAACAAAGCCACACATCCGGTACGGTTCATCACTAGTATATCATATATATATATATATGTAACTGCAGCAGTGCACTGCCCGAGCACAGACAGGCACAGGACCGTCCGGTAGGATATGTGTTGGTCTCATATCACTAACGCAACACATGGACCACTAACATGTTGCAATGGCAGACATATATATAGGCCAATGTGACATGATATCACACATCACAACACATCACACCACACCTCATGACGCCATGCTGCAACACACACCATCACATGCAAATACACAACACCACCTCCTTCCCTGAAGTTTCACACTCACCGTATCAGTTCAATATGGTTTACGAACTCAAATTGTACGGCACGCAATGGAATGAAATTGAATATAAAGAACTGTAATGCAATGTCATGCTCTCGTATGTACAAGACAAAGACAAAGACTTATATTCAGGCAATGCACAATAAACTCCTGGCTATTATAGCCTATTGTCGAGTTTTCAAACCGATGTCATGGAAAAATGGGTTGTCACAGGCACACATTAAACATGTAACAATTCCTCATGCCAGCAGCACGAAAAGAGTTAGCAAGTATGGTAAGTACTTGCTGACTAGTCACTAAATATGACAATAAGTCAGCAAGTATGATAAGAGGTCAGCCAGTATGATAAGAAGTCAGGAAGTACATCAGGTGAATCTGACCGGTCGCATGCACAAATGCCACCAAAGTCGGCGACCAAACTTAGGAACTGGCAGTTGCCTGAGCTCGTGTGGCAGTTCTTTATACAGGGCAGGACCTCTGGAACAAGAAAAAAGCGGCGCCTGCCCATCTCTGTTTGCCACCTGTAGACGTCTAGGTCCCGGTCCCGACGGGTGTGGCAATATCAGGCCAAAGGTGCTAGATAGGCTGGGATATATATAGTTCCGTTGGAACTTGAGATAATGGATTGATTGGGGTGTGAGCATGTACTTTTCTAGTATCTTTCCTTGATAGGCCTAACACCGATGGACCCTGTGGCCCTTATTAAGCCTCAACACTTTAAGAACTTTATGACCTTTATAACACCATACACCATCAATCATAGCCGATAGCACTATGCCGATATCATCCCACAGCATCAAGCAACACCGATGTCATCAAACAGCCAACAGAAAAACAAAGCCACACATCCGGTACGGTACATCACTAGTATATCAGATATATGTAACTGAACTGCCCTAACACAGACAGGCCACAGGAACGTCCGGTGGATATGTGTTGGCGTCATATCACTGACGCTGCACATGGATCACCAATATCAACCAATACGCGTTTCCTGAGCTCAGCTCGTCCAGTTACGTCTGTGTAAGTCGACTTGTATTAGGAAATTGTGTCAAACAAAAAAGTTGGAAAAACTTTGAAATTTTGAATAGTAGTTTGGACAACAAATTTTATCTGCGGTCGTAACTTGGCCCTAGACAGCTCCATTCGGGTCCGATTTACATAATCTTGACGTCGCTGTGTTCAGCGTGAGCAGATAAAATTTGTAGCCATCTTGGAATTTTTGAAAAATGCCTTTTTGGTACTTAAAATTAAGTAAAGTTTACTTAAGTTGGACCAAAAAGTTTCAAAAGCAGCTCCCTCAAATCTTAATATAATGACTACACATGAATTCTGAACACATTTATTTCTCTATGACATGTCCAAAAAAGTAAATTAACCTCCAAAAATTGCAAAAATATATAACCATGTTGAGTTTTTTTCGAATAACTTGTAAAGCTTTTCTTTTTTACGGATATTTGATTAGTAAAACGTGCAGCAATCAATTGTGCATCGAATGCGGTATGACACTTTGAATTAAGATGCAAAAACACTTGTACAGCAGGTGACAAGTGAACCCATGTTTTCGTGCATTTTCCTCCAAAACGTGGGTGCATATGACCCTTCCTAGTGGTAAGCTATGTGATTGATCTTAACAAGCGACATGGTGTTGGATAGCTATAGCTAACGCCGTGGTCTTTCTGGTACGATGAAACATTTGGAATTTGCAAAAATGTACCCCCCAAAAATGATCTTTTTCTTCAATTTTGAAAAACGTTCAAAATAAACTTCAGAAATGGAAAGAGCATGTCCAATATGACAGATAGAATATCACATCAAGATTGGTAAAAGGTATGTGTTAGAGCGATTCCAATTTCATCGTTCACTCCGTATGAGTTCTCTATGCGGTAGACTGGATACTACACGCTATTCTGTAACGTCATTTCCAAGTGCTAATCGTACGATAGGTGACGTTCCTAACCAGATAGAGGGTTGCGGTTTCGACCAGACGTTTTTCTCATCGAGGGCTACAAGTTGAAAAAAATAAAATCGAAATCGGACCACAGGGGCGAAAGTTCGTTTCCCGATTCAAAAAGTCCACCGATCTTTTCAAACCAAATGGGGTCTAGAGGGCCATACACTACAAAATGCATCTGCTCATAGCGCAACACATTATGGTGCGATTTTAAATATCTTGGCACAGTTAGATAGCCGGATAGCAGAGGTATGCTCGCAATGAAAGATAATCCTCCTACCTGTATTTTTAAGTACTGAAAATTAGTGATGAAATAAAAAAAAAAAAAAAAAAACAAATGTGCATGTCACAAGACTTAGGTTTCAACGGTGCGTCGAATGGTGTGCGAAAATACAAAATTCGTCGATAAATTTCCACGCTATGGGCATTATTTTATTATAGTATGCTTTTTTCGAGTTAGGTTTTTGTAAAACGTGAATAACTTCATATCCAACAGAGATAGCTACCAATATCGACGGACATGATTGATAGACAATTCATCAGAGCATCTTGCAATAATTGTATATATACCTCTATTTCTGTAACTTTTCCCCTATTCATGGTCAAACATGGGGGAAAATAGGAAATATTTCAGTGATATATATATATATATATAAAATATATATATATATATATATATATATATATATATATATATACCGGGGGTACCGGGTAAGGGGACACGGGAACGGGAACGGTAACGGGGTACGGAACCGGGAACGGCACCGTGGAACGCCACTATATATGGAATATATATCCATACACCCTAGAGACATTGGTGATTCGCCGCCCGGACCCGCAATCCGACGGCCGGGTCGCCCGCCGCGCAGACCCGGCATCCGACGGCCGCGGACGCGGAGCGTCGGAGCGGCAATGGGGGTGGGGGAGGGGCTGACGCGGCTGCTCGGGTTTCCGGGGACGCGGCGGTTCGAGTTGTCACAAGGAATTTGGTCGGGCCTTATCATTCTGACGCCTTCTGGTATGGCGTTGTAGGAATTTGTCAATGCACAATGGACTGCTTTACTGATTCGGCAAACGCAACACCAATGTGCACAAGGAATTTTGTCGGGCCTTATAGTTGTGTCGTCATCTGGCGTGATTGTTTCTCATTTGTCTAGTAGAATGTAAAAGGACCCATTTTTCATGGCGGATCCAATGGTTGTCGAAAATTGAAGATCCGTCTTTAGAAGTCATGAGCAAAAAACCTGATGTTCATTCCCAAAAACATCGAAAGTTGGAAAAAGCCTCTTACGGCATGGCCCATAGCGACTTAAGCGTACTTCAAATCGACATCCACGACACGGTGTTCGAAAGAGCTTGAAAGCCGCTATTAGGCACATCAGAGAACAGTCTTCCAAGTCCCATGTACAAGGCGTGAGAGAGGCGCGTGAATTTAGCAAAAAATCGGTTTTTCGTAATTTTCATATATCACCCCTGGCACTCCGGATTTTGAGTTTTAATGTAATTTTTTTTTATCACAAACATGTTTTTACGGTACGTCAATTTGGGAAAAAATTACAAAAAATTACTCACAACATGGAAGTTTTGAACAATCCCCTCCCAAATGTTTTTGGAAATTTTTCATTTTGTTTGGAAAAGCCAATTTCCGGCCGTCAAGGCCTATCATTTGTTTTTGGGATCTAAGAAATCCATCGGTAACTTTAGGAGTTATTCAGTTTGCAACATGCTACCTTCCAATGCTAAGACAACGGGAAACAGTGCACCCTTATAAATATCGTACGATACTAAGTTACCGGTCAATTGCAAGATATGAAACGCCAGCGGAACCGCAATGGGATGGTCTGCAATTCACCAATGCCATACAATGCTCTATCTTATATAGGCAAAGTACTATGGACATTTGAAAATGGCGGATAAAAAAAAAAGAAGTTAACTTAAAAATTAAAGATTGCGAAGAAAACCAAAGTTCGTATATCGCATCACGTAGCCAATGGACACCTCTACAACATTGTGTTAAGTTTAAAAGCATACATTGCAACACTTGGGTATTCTCATCCTGAAAGCTCTACACTCGCCGAAACTTACATACGAAAATTAAATATAATATTATTAAATTATTATTAAATATAATATAATTAAGTATAATTTCATAAAAGTTTTCAACCAAAATTTACAAAAGTCACGGACAAGATGCGCCGTGGCGAGTTCTTTCCACCGGTGTTCTAGGATGATGATTATCTCAATATTTACTACGTGAAAAAGCTGTTTCCGAGGAAAACCACTTCGAATCGCCCACTTGCATTAACTGCTCTGGCGTTAGAAAGTCCCACGCCCCCTCACAGGATGTCAGAAAACACCGTCAAATGACCCAGCTTCACCGACTGCGGAAAAATACTAATTTTGGAGAGAAAAAAATCCCTTTTTTTCTCAAAGTTTTCAACAAATATTGACAATTGCGAAGTGGGCCACGACCACCGATTTCAAATTTGCCAACAATTTTCGATTTGGCGATTTTCGCAAAACCACTCCGAAAAGCGCAGAACAAGCTGATTCTCCAAGTAAACGCCGAATAGCTCTCTTTAATTTGCCTAGCTTATAGCCCAGGAGTACAAAGGACCGCTGAATCGAATGTCGTCCGTTTTCACCTACCTATGACATCTGATTTTGTGGCGCGGTCAGAGTTGGGAGAAAAGTCGGGTTAAAAAAAGCTTCCGAACCGGGTACGTCAGCCAATTTAAGGGTAGTTCTGGGCAAGTCAGTTCTCCCGCAGTAAAGTCATAAAGTCATAAAGAGTTTAGATTAATAAGAGCCCGAAGGACCCATCCAATTAAATCTTTACATGGAAGATACAATAATCCCGGTAAAAAGACCCACCCCAACCATCACCAAATCCTAAGGGAACCATCCACCAACATCTCACATACTTATCAATGCATATATATCCTAGCTACCCAGCCCTATTCCCCTGATCCCCTTCAACACATGTGGATTGAATGCCCTACCAACAATTTCCAAACCGCATCCATGCCCGCTTAAAGGGGTCTGTGACGTGCACATCCACATAGCATAATTCTCAACCCATTCACCACAAACCAGAACTCAAAAACAAGATTTTCCTGTCGGAAAAAATTGTCCAGCCTACTTTTAAATACATTCAATGAGGAACTCCCCACAACATCAGCAGGCAGCCTATTCCACTGATCAGCAACCCTTTGACTGAAGACCTGTTGTCCTTCAACTTGTCTACCTCAATTGATGACCACTATGTGATACTCTAAACTGAAGAGCGTCATTCAACTTGACCTGATCTAGTCCTTTGAACATTTCAATCATAGTTGTTCATAGTCAAAGTTGTTTGAACAACAACTTTGAACATTTCAATCATGTCCCCCATTGATCTCCTATACTCGAATGAGTACATATATAATGCCACAAGCCTTTCTCCATTTTCTAAGTTACCTATTCCACTGATGATTATAGTTGCTTTGCGCTGCACTCTTTCTAAGACACACACACACACACACACATATATATATATATATATATATATATATATACATACATTGCGTGTAAAGAAAATAAACGACCTTCAATATACCACGGAGGTGCTGAGTTGACATCAAAAGTAACGATAAAGATTATACTTTATTACTCAACGTTTCGGCCAGGGGCCATCGTCAGGAGTGATGAAAAAAGCTCAAGCTTAAAAATTGAAAAAAGCACGCGGGAAAAAAGCGTGCAAAAAGACACGTGGAATGCAGAAAAGCCTCCTCAGTGGTGCAGACACTCACAGAAACTTCAAACCAGAAACAAACTATGTCAAGCAGGAATCCTCTGTGGAACCCCGAGCCGATGGTCCATATACATATCGATGCATACACCCACGCCCCTATATATATATATCCAATATAACGTGTAATACATACTATATATAATTTATGTTTATGTAATTTTATGTGATATACCAAGACGTCGTTTGCGTGTTTAGTTGCGGCCATATATTACGTATATGTAGAGATTCGAGGACCTTCAGGTCAGCGTTGTCCCTGGCTGTTGCTAGAATTTCTACTTTGAAGTTTGTGTTAGTGTCGCTGTGTTCCATTCCAAAGGCGCCAAGCGATAAAATATTCTCAGCTTTACGATATATAGGTTTTCGGTCCTAAAGGGCGCCCTAATTGTTAGATTTAAAAAAAATATTTCACCAGTCGACTTTCCGTGATCCTCCGGATCGATTACTAGCACTTCGAAGCGGTGAAACCAAACGTAGCATCAGGGATAGGTACAATGAGCACTGGAGAGATGCCAGACTTCGGAGAACATACACACCTTTAGGCGAACACATCATCGACAAACATTCTAACATGGAACACAGCGACACTAACACAAACTTCAAAGTAGAAATTCTAGCAACAGCCAGGGACAACGCTGATCTGAAGGTCCTCGAATCTCTACATATAGGTAATCTACGGCCGCAACTAAACACGCAAACGACGTCTTGGTATATCGCATTAAATTACATAAACATAAATTATATATAGTATGCATTACGCGTTATATTGGATATATGTCTATATATGTGCGTGAGTGTATGTATCGATATGTATATGGACCATCGGCTCGGCCTTCCTCAGAGGATTCCTTCTTGACATAGTTTGTTTCTGGTTTGGAGTTTCTGTGAGGGTCTGCACCACTGAGGAGGCTTTTCTGCATTCCAGGTGTCTTTTTGCACGTTTTTTTCCCGCGTGCCTTTTTCAATTTTTTTAAGCTTGACCTTTTTTTCATCACTCCTGACGATGGCCCCTGGCCGAAACGTTGAGTAATAAAATATAACCTTTACCGTTACTTATAATATCAACTCAGCACCTGGTTATTGAAGGTCGTATATTTTCATTACACGCAATGTCGAAAACCCAGGAGCATCTAAGAACCATTCTTCGTTGTATTAAACAAGCTTCTATCTTTGCACATTTTCTCGCTACTCATGTATAAATATCAGGAAAATATTGGATAGAGTAAAACTTAAAATACAATATCTATATAAGTTGCAGAGCTGGATCGAAATACATATGCTTTATGAACTCAACGCATCATATTACGTCTAGGAAAATAAACTTTAAATCGAAAAATATTCCGAACAAAATATTATTCTTATTTTTTTAAATATCATCCGTCAATTTTTTCCTCACTGTGGTCCTTGGTACACATTTGGTTCTGGACGGTTGAATTCGTGTCGGAGATGCAGAAACTTGATGTGCTTGTATTTATCTTGAAGAGAGGAAGGATGCTCAAATACCCCCAAAAATCAAATATGCAGTTGGTATCCAACATTTTGAGTACAATTCTTGACGCTGGACGAATTTTCTTCGAACACAATTCTCTGAGATCCTACAACAATAATAATCCAGTGATTCTGAACACATTTATTTCTATGTCACATGCCAAAAAATAATACTTCCGCAAAAAATTCGGACTCAGATATCTTAGTTTTGGGGGTGATAATTTTCAATGTTCTGAAACGCACGAAGCATTACTTAGGGATGCGCCAATCAATTGTGCTTCCAGCCATATGCCACATGTTGCCCTAGCATGTTCACACAAAGGTGAAGCTTGTGTATATAGAAATGTCTTTTTGCGACATTGGTCAAATATGGGTATATATAACCCTTCCAAGGTGAAGGTGTTTCTTGCAGGAAAACCACGAGATAGCAGATTCATGTGCATTGATGTGCATCTTTTATACAGTTATATTACTTCAGAAAAGTTTTCAAAAATGTTTCTAAGAACACATATTTTCCACACTACATTTGGACTATGCAATTTTATCTTCCGAACACAATATTTATTCCATCTTTCGCAGTGGTAAATTGTATCCCACACATCGATTTCGGATATTAATTACCTTAGCAAAATTATCCCGAATATGTAGTAGAAAGGGCTAGTCATTTTTGTGGACTGTCTGAAATAGTAATTCGATGCTTGTGATGTTGAGCAGACAACTACGATGCAGATCTATCTAATGAAGCATTTTTATTATTATTCACTAATGATTACATAATTTAGTGTGTCTCGAGTCCATGCGAGTTTTATTTCAGCTATACCCCGTCACTGCAACGTGGATACCTCAAAAGATTACGGGCAAAAACGTAAACAGAGGGGATATTCGTGCTCAGGAAAACATCCTACGTCTAAAAATATAAGCTTATCTGATTCGAAGGAACATGAATGATGTAACATTTAGAAACGTTGCTTTTCATTTTTGTGTGATTAATGAAACCCCTTCGTAAATTCGGCTGTAGACGCCTGAATTGTTCTTGCACGTCAAAAAATTTAGCATACCCGTGTTCAGGATGACCGTAGAAAGGGAAAAATCGATCAACATTGTGAAAGGACTATTTCAGGTCCAAATAAAAAAAAAATATATATAGACTCTGAACGAAACTTTTTCGACAAGAGGTCTCTGAAATCTAGATGTTGTTATCAAACAACAATTCCAAACACATTTACGTCTGAGTCCTATGTCAAAAATGAATATTTCCGCCCAGAATTGAGACAAAAACATAGCTAATTTTTGGGAATAATTTACAAAGCGGTTATTTATCTGACGGAAGACACACCAGTGAAACATGCGTCCTTTAATTGTACATCCCAGTCAGATGCAACATTTTGGCCTATCATGCATACACATTAATGTACAGCTGGTGTATAAATAAGCAATGTACATTTGCGATATATCCCAAAAGATGGGCGTATATGACACTTCTTACGTCAAAGTTTGTTCCTTTCAGGAGAAATATGAGATAGCAGTTTCATGTACAATTAATGTGGACTACATTATAACGTAATATCGGGCTATGTAATGTCTGCGAAAAGTTCGAGGAATATAAATATTATTTTTACACCGAACTTTGACCATTTAAATCCATCTTTCTTAGACAGTTTCTATCACATGTTACGCACCGATTACTTGTGCAACAGAAAATGATTTTTGATGTATGTAAGTTATAACATTTTCGTTGCAAAATGCATACATGCAGCAAGAATGTGCAACGTGCAACGTCAAACAGCTGCTTCCGTGGCCGACCACTCCAAATACCCCACTTTGGTTGTTCGATTTGGTCCCCTAAAAAACGTTGCGCACTCACTGCAAGCTTCAGAAAATAGCGTCAAGCCATTCTATTTCATCTGCTTCGCAAAAATACCATTTTGACAACTAAAAAATGTCGATAAATTTTCCGAAAATTTTTACCATTCATGATGGGCCCACGACCCCAGATTCCATTTCGGACCAAAGAATTTGGGTCACGGAGTTTTCGAAAACCACTCCAAATAACGCACTTAACGTATATTTTGCCACACCACTCCAGATCCTCTACTTGTATTTACCTAACGTCGCCTAGTGATGAAGCATGCAAACGTGACCTTCAAGTTGTGTCCTTCTTTGCACAAGCTAGGCTTCAACAAGAAGTGCAGCAGGCAAATAATGTTAAACTTCATGCTGACTTTTTCATCTTCCAGGTATAGTGCGGTAAAATAAGCATAGTTGCAGCCATACAAATATAATTTTTCCATTCATTTCAGGCATCCCAAGCATTCAGCATTCCATATAGAAAATAACGAGTTCCCTAACCTTTCTTAACAACTACCACCCATGCATAGGCTGCTGAAGTTAAAACATATGATACACAACACAATGCACCATGGTGCATATCGTACACACCATATGAAGATTGTAGCCAATCTATGGCGAAGTGTAACAAACTGTCAATAGAACCCACCAGGATGCTGCATATTGTTCATCCAAATATATAAAAATATATTGTTCACAGACCAAGCTTTAGATGCCAAAGTTTGGTCAAATCGAAATCAAACTTTGGAAGTAATTATATTCTTGCATGTAACAAGACTTTTAACTTCTTCGTCTTTGAAAAATGTGCTCACCCTATTACTTATTCCCACCAGACATTTGGACTCTATTGCGTAAACGTAAGGATCGTGCACTTCAAATCAAACACTTGGAAGTGAATGACTAACACTGCTTGCAAGTACTCAGAAAAAGAATGCACTCGGCCCTTCGGCCGCAATCTCTCCAATGAGAAGATGCCAGGAAAACCGGATAGTCCAGATGCACTGTGCACGCCATTGTTCTGCAAGACTGAACAAAAGTAAAATTATTTATAGTGCTATCGTTTGAAAATACTGAGGAACAACCGACATGCACTGTGCAATTATCCAACGCATCTTTGGATGCTAGCCTCTGATGCGTGTAACTAGGCGTTGTCTTTCCCTGAATCTACGCATTGTTGACACTCAACGGCTAGCTTCACACTCCACAGAATGCGCGTGTGGAAAGGTGGAGGGCAAAAGAACTCTTGAAAGCCCCTGCGATTTCTGTTTACTAACCATACGCCTATGTATGTGTTCATCGTATTCATATGTACTATGCTACCAAATACTATGCACTTATATTATGTAGAGATAATGCACTGGTGTATGCAGCTTTTCGCTTCCCTCCACTGCGAACGTGTTCAACACTGACTTTGTCCCTGGCAAGCAACCCACGCATGGTGTGTGCCTACGATACGTTACTGGCCCACTAACGGCAGCAGCTTATCTCGAGCATACATGCACGACCGAATGCAGCAATGACGTTCACAACATGAAATGGAAGCGGTTGCGATGATTGTAAGGTATTGCACATGGAGATCTCGTCTGAGGTACGCTATTCCAGACCATTCCCACAGTGTTACCAATCTACCATACTTAGTTCAGTTCGTTCTATTTTCGAACCCTATGATGAACTTGTAATTTTTTTTTTTTTTTTAAATAAATTTTTTTAAAAAATATTTTTTTTTAAATTTTTTTAAAAAAAAAAAATTTATATTAAAAATATTTTTTTAAAAAAAATTAATTATAAAAAAATTAAAAAAAAAAAAAATTAAAAAAAAAAATATTATTAAAAAAAACATTATTTTTTTTTAAAAACGGTTTTCCTTGAAAACCCATTTTTAACTACGAGCTTCAACGAACAGTGATCGCAATGAACTTGTACATTCGCTATATTATGACCTGTACATGCTGCAGAGATCGATGCCGTGTAAAATAGGTGTGAACAATTCACATAATTGTTTCCCATTTTGGATGGATGTCAGCACCAATTGATTTCAAGACTCTAAACGTGCTGATGCATGTTGCATGCCATATAAAGATTTTAAAAAAATACGGACATGTTCGAGCCAAAAGGAAACCGGAATGTTGTTTTCCCATTTTCAGCCGTCCATGCCAGTATTTTCGAGATCTCATTTCATTTGCAGAAAAATAGAAATGACTGTGAAAAGACCTATCGTAGAACTATCATACAAGATACTGCACACCACGGAGAATCGAATGCTGCTTTCCGCGGGTAAATTGGATCGGTAGTTTTCGTGGTCTTGAGTGGACCGAAAAAGTCTCTCCACCCCACTCTCACAGGGGAATGTCTTCTTGCTATGTCCTTTTCCTGAAAAGGAAACGGCCAACATCCTCTCATAGCCTCATAGTACATTCGATCGTACCTACTGCATTGTTATTGCACGCCTCTCGAACTTATTTTCCAGCTGCTGCGCCCCCGGTTTCTGACGGTGGTTTTCCACAATTATGTGTCATATATCCGGCACTAATATGCCGGTGTAGATGCAGATCAATGAAAACCAGACAGCAGTTTAGGGCCAGATATCAAATTCATTCACTCCAATTTGGCTCCAATGATTCGTTAGCACTGTATCTGATTAACATTAAGTATTTAGCTACATCTGCAGTACTGATGTAACTTCGTTTACTTAGTCCACATTTGACAAATGACTAACATAAAAACTTTTGGCACTTGATTCTAAAAAAAGAAGTCCATCGCGTGGTTCCCGTGACTAGGATACGCCTGCGCTCAATGACTTGAAAATCCGCCGGCTAGACATGGGATCGGAACATTGTGCAACCATTCCGAGAGTTGAGCGTCTTAGCTCCGTAGAAAATGCATCCATCTGAACCATGGACGAGTTCTTTCCCCTGATGTTGATATTTTGAGCAATAGCAGTATTGAGCAATATATAGCAGTATATAGCAGTATTGAGCAATAACGTAATATAGCAGTATTGTGCCAGTTTCGTCCGATGCATCTTATGTAATTGCGACGGAAATGGCGCATGTGTGACTTACACTTCGAAACGTTTTGCGTTGCAAGCGAGTGACGGGTCACACCTTCGTGTTGCTATTGCCAATAGCGTCATCACGCTCAATTTCCACGTGTGGTTCAATCCCAGGGGCGCAGTAACAATTTTCAAGCTAAAGAGGCAATGCCGTGGCTGTCTCTTGTCCCATCATCATCCTCCATCCCGTCCCTCACTTAACGCAAAAGAACTCGCACTTGGTCAACTTCAGTTCTGGAGCCCCGACGTTAAAAAATATCCAAATATTCCGTTCAGTTGCTCGAAAGCTCAGCCTCTGCTCTTCCAGAGTCCCTCTGTTCCTGTTTAACCAGACACGAGCAGCCAACCCCCTCACCTCCCGTCATAGAGACAGAAAAGCGTTTTTCGTCGTCATGAAATCACAGGTTATTACGCGGGTCTTTGCATTATTTTTTATTACGTTATTACTGTTAGCCCTTTGCAGATTGGCGTCCCTGCCGTACCAATGGCTATTGCAATTGGTGCCTATTGCTATTGAGAAATCATTTCATTCAGCAGCTGGAACCCAAAGCCGCAATGGAGATGAGCGTTCGATCACCAGCATATAGGAAGGAAAAATAATGTTTGCTGTTCTGTAATACACAATACTATGCATTAGCTGCACAACTCTTTCTCTTAAAGCATACGTCAGACAGACAGGCGGGCCCACTCGTCTGACACGTCGCAGGACATGGTGACAATGACTGCGACGGAGACGCACCCGGTGGCCCCTGGTGGGTCCGTCGGTCGAATACATCCACCTGATTCAGATGTCACCTGATACAGAAATTGGGAAACTTTAGATAGCTGTCGTCTTTTCCCAAAGCTTGTCAGTTTTCAAGGTGAGGTCGAAACCCATCAAGCAGTGAGGTGGGGTCCGGGCCCCAGGGTCCCAGCGGTGGTGACGCCCATGGCTATCGCTTCAACATTTTGTGATCGATTTTAATCTAGCTGACATGAATCTATAGCCAATCGATAGGGCGTTCATCAAAT
This sequence comes from Ashinkailepas kermadecensis, assembly GCA_034440615.1. Taxonomy (NCBI): domain Eukaryota; kingdom Metazoa; phylum Arthropoda; class Thecostraca; family Neolepadidae; genus Ashinkailepas; species Ashinkailepas kermadecensis. The sequence continues at coordinate 216,811 of JAOTOM010004303.1, read as the reverse complement.
GCTTACACTTATAATTTTGAAATTTATAAGCACTTACAGGTGCTTCCAAAACCAGGCTACGATTTTTTGAAAGTGTGTTTCCATGTTTTATGGGATCATCTTTTTCAGTTTCCATTGATCATAACATAGCTTGAAAGTATAAATAGTAAGAATTCATGTGAAAGGTTCGCATTGACATTGCCAGGGACATTAGAAAAGGAATTTGCCATGAAAGTGATTTTGAGGGATGTTGCTGCTATATATCACATTAATATGACCAGATATACCGAATTGTCGGCTTTGTACGATGACAGCCTGTCTTAAAGATGCAATTTCATCATAGGCGGATCTAGGTGACCAATACTAGTGGCAAGATAGCAAAGACAATACGCTCACACTGTGACATGGTTTATTATGGAGTGTGCATCTTTTTATTAATCTTGTTTCTATATCAGGCACAATCAGGGTGGTTCAAATGTGTGAGGATAATTGTATGTGTCATTTTAGAAGCTTCCGGGAGTAAATGCCAGTCTAGGATATATTTTCACGCTACTTCGTCTCTTGATAACCCTATTACGGGAGTGGTCACAAAGTTACTTTCATCCAGAGGTTTATTGTATGAAACTCCTGAACGCTTCGAGCGATTATCCTCAGACCTGGCGAATTTCAGTAATTATATTTTCTACATAGGATTCGAACTTCCGACCTTTCTACTTTGCTGACGAACGGTTCTAGGATGACTGGCGGGATGACATCCATGGTTTCTTAGGTCTATAATTTCAAAAGCAATGAAACACTCCTCACTCGCTTAGCAGCCAATTTTGAAAGATAAGTCTATATAAATTGAAGAGCTTAAGCGTACTTATGCTTACCAGAGGCGAGTCAATGTACATAAGAAATGGAGTAAAAGTTGCATTGCCGAAGCTCATACAATTCGTCATACCGAGGAACTATCGAACTGCATGAACGATTATGGGAGATTCGAGAAAGTCTTGAATTATTTCGAAAGTATGCTTTGGTCACAAGCGGCTCCAAGTGATTTTTGGGGAGAGGATTGCAAAGGGAAGAAATACAATTATTGGCTTCCTTCTGATCACTTCGGTTGCCTTGAAAAACTACCAAACAACTTTGTAGCACCTATAATAAGCCTACTGTGGAAATATTATGAAAGGTTATAACTTACATCCATACCAAGGGCGGATGCAGAGTGTGGTGAGCTGGAGGCTAGGTCTGATTTTACAGGTGCATGTAATTAGTGAAATTTAGTTTATCTACTAAAATACAGTACTAAGCGAGTTAAGTCTGGCAGCAGTCTCTCCAGCACCGTGAGTGGAGAATACTGTGATCGCGCCAGCGATCCACAGAAGATCCGCCGGCTCCTACTCCTCCAGGGGTTCCCGGAGAACCTAGAATACAGGTGCCAGGGGAATGCTTCTGAGAGGAACGTTTTGCTTTGATTTTCATTTGATGACATGGCTAGTTCAGTCAGCGATTATATCGAACTGCCAGGATAATCCATATTATTGATGTCCCCGAGTCTGTCAATGGTGAAATTGAAGTGGTCTTCTAGAAAGGTTCTAATTCTGGCATGGATGTATGCATCATGAGACGTTCGATCACATCGATAACAACGATACTTACCACCATTATGTGCACCAAATTGCCTCCCTTTTCGATTACTTGTTTCCACCATAGCGAAAGCATGCTATTCGCGTGTCAAGCGCCTCTGTTGTCATTACTTTTGCTCAATACAACATTAAGTTCAAAATTGGAGGTATCATATATGAAGGAAACATCCTACAATATAGAAGTGAAGCGAAGTGAATGGGCGTGCAATTTGGAAAATTGACTGTTCTCACGTGAGAAGAAAGGTAATTTCATTGGCTATATAATGAAGCAATAATTGACGAAACCGGTTGCGGAATTTAGAAGCCGTGGTGTGTGGAAAATATCCCCAATTCCATCAGTTGTATTTTATGGGGGAGCTGCTGTATTCGCCTGTACCAAAATTGTCGTTATTGTATGTTGCAAAAGTCACAAGTCACAAGAATCATATCAAGTCACAAGAAATGAATTACCATCTTCTGCGATAACATCGGTCGATTACTGTCCGAGTTGTCAGGGGGTTTGAAAGTGCTCCCTTTGAAAGTGCTTTGCCGGCAAGCGGAGCCATCCCGCACCAGAGTTAAGTTAAATATTAATTAGTTGTTGTCAATCACTCAAAAATGTTGCAAAACGGATGCATCAAATGACCACACTGTAAGTAAAAGACAATTTGTGCAATCCCGAAGCACTTTTATACCAGCTAATTTGTTCGCCTGTAGCCACCTTCGCTGCCTCATATAATAGCTCACTCAATATCACTATCACTCGCACACTAACTGCGCACAAAGCGCATGATTTTCACAGTCATCTAGTGGGTGGATAGTAATAGAGCATATATTTTCCAGGCCGGATGGCTTGTGCGAATTGTTGGATATGTCGCAAGGTTCATTAATTCGACATGTTGCAAACACGTGAAAAATCTAACGTTATTTACTCATACCTATGATTTCAAGCTACATACAATCCCCAGAAGTGATTTTATTTCAAGAGACATCGGAGGATAGAAGAACTAATGTGCATTGCAATCCGTTGCAGCAATTATAATATCTAATACCAAAAGCTTCGCGAGTGTATCGATGCCCGGACAGCTTCGCATTGGATAGGCCAATAAGCGCATAATGTCAAATATTTAACACCATTTTCGAAAAACTAATCAGGTTTCATGCATGCAATATTTTGCTTGCATTGCAGCACAACAGTACATGTTTTCTTCGCAAATATCCCATAGTGAACCTGCTTCGGCTGTACTTGCAGTCTCTCTGTAGTGATGGTAATCGAGCGGGTGATCTTTGTGCACAAAGCAATTGCTCGAGAGTGCATTCACTATTTGTCGCGAAATGTTACATATATGATGCACTTCGGCGGACTCAGTTGAAATATTGCGTCATCATTCATTGCACGGTCTGATTCCCCTTACTTTACTGTATGCGAATACACACGGCGGTCTTTAAACGTCATTCCACCGATAACGAGAAAGGTAAGAAGTCCCTGATGTTTTCCAGACTCCAATGTTAGAGTTGGCCTACATCAGCAACTGTGCTGCAAATTGGCGGGGACAACCTGCATTTCTCAGTCGAATGGTGCATACCACGTTGCAGCCAAGACTTGACTGTACTTGAATTCACAAAGCGCTTCTCGATTTTCGTGATGTAATCCTAGATAATGAAAATGTATTCACGTTCTTCGTGCATTTGTCTACGAAACTGTGACCCCAGGAACACATCCCCGTCATCACCAAATGTTCGTTTAGACCACCAATAATTTCAGCATTTATTATGAGGCACAATGAAACACCCCAATCGATCCGCACGCGGCCACTGCATCGATAGATTTCCTCCAGCCCGAATACATGTCAGAATACGGCATCCTCACCACTAGAAGTATGCACCCGTAGAAGTATGTATGAGCGGCCATTGCATTTCTCGGAACATTGGTTTGTGGGGTCATGATGTGGGTAGAGACAAAAGATAAGCTCCGCCCATTTAAAGTCCCCACAAACCCGGTAATATACGCAATTGCGATATCATGATGAAGAACGGTGGTAAATGCCTCTTTGGGATGTTATGGCACGCATCAGTGCCTCCGTATGCCCACAGGCACGTTTTGTAGCTTAACTCCAATCGGAAGACACTGAAACCTCCACTTACATTTTGTGTCCCCACATACCCGGATAGATTCACATGTCCCCACAAACCCGATTCCCAAGTATGTGTGTGTGTGTGTGTGTGTGTGTGTGTGTGTATGTGTGTATGTGTGTATGTGTGTGTGTGTGTGTGTGTGTGTGTGTGTGTGTGTGTGTGTGCGTGCGTGCGTGCGTGCGTGCGTGCGTGCGTGCGTGCGTGCGTGCGTGCGTGCGTGCGTGCGTGCGTGCGTGCGTGCGTGCGTGCGTGCGTGCGTGCGTGCGTGCGTGCGTGCGTGCGTGCGTGCGTGCGTGCGTGCGTGCGTGCGTGCGTGCGTGCGTGCGTGCGTGCGTGCGTGCGTGCGTGCGTGCGTGGGTGTGTGTATACAATTACATAAATATATGTTACGTGGGCTATATGGGGCCTCCTATCAGTGGCGGATCCAGGTAGGGAAGTTGGGGCATATGCCCCCCCCCATGGAAAGTAGCGCCCCTTCGACCGGACAAATGCGTCCCTCCGTGAAGGCTCAAGTGCACCCCCATCCCACTCGAATTTTTCAGCCAGAGGCGCCCCTCGTCGGGAAAGGCACCCCTGAGTGTACTTTAGCGGTGGCGCCACTCCAGACACGTGTCCCCGCCCCCAGATGACAATTCCTGGATCCGCCCCTGCCTCCTGTGGCAGCTATGGGTTTTCTGTGGCGGCTATGGGACCTCTTATGACGATAGTGGGCCTCCTGTCTCCGTCTCCGTCTCCGTCTCCGTCTCCGTCTCCGTCTCCGTCTCCGTCTCCGTCTCCGTCTCCGTCTCCGTCTCCGTCTCCGTCTCCGTCTCCGTCTCCGTCTCCGTCTCCGTCTCCGTCTCCGTCTCCGTCTCCGTCTCCGTCTCCGTCTCCGTCTCCGTCTCCGTCTCCGTCTCCGTCTCCGTCTCCGTCTCCGTCTCCGTCTCCGTCTCCGTCTCCGTCTCCGTCTCCGTCTCCGTCTCCGTCTCCGTCTCCGTCTCCGTCTCCGTCTCCGTCTCCGTCTCCGTCTCTCTCTCTCTCTCTCTCTCTCTCTCTCTCTCTCTCTCTCTCTCTCTCTCTCTCTCTCTCTCTCTCTCTCCCTTACACGGACTCTCACACTCATGAAAATGGAGGCAGACGTCTCTCACACTCATGAAAATGGAGGCAGACGTGACATGAAGTGCCGGGCAGCGGAGAGTGACGACGGCTGAAGGGCGACGACCATCGGGCATGTGAGTGTCGTACGTCTGACATGTCTTCCTCTTTCCCAAACCTTTCCGAACCAACCTAAGTCCTATCACCAGCTTCTGCCTCCTCAACGCCATTCACTTTACTGAAAGGGGCGACCTGTTTTATGGGAGGGACCAAATAGGATAAATTCAGGGTGGGGAGGGAGTGTGTCGTGGAGGGAGTGTGTCCCGTGCAAGGATTGAGATGGCGAGTAGTGTGTGTGTAAGAAGTGCGTGGGTGTAATGAGATGTGGCGTATGTAAATTTAAATATATTAGATTAATTATATAAATTGTGTGGCAGCAGTCGGCAGTGATGGACGAGAACAGCGGGGCGGAGCAGGATCGGATAAAGTAAAGCATGGAGTACAGCACAATTATGCTTGCAACAATTCCGGTCTTCCTCTCCCCGTCTAAATAAACTCGGCCTTTAGACTAACATGAGTTCAAACAATAATGCTATAGCTACCCACCTGCCGTGGTGCAACCCCTTTCGTTGCAATCCAAACTTTACCGGAGCACAAGGGATGATGTTCACATGATGTTTGATATTTGCCTAAGGAGTAACAATGCCATAGGAAGTAAATTTACAAGCGAGGCAGTCGACCTGCGAGCTGTCGTCCTATGGACTGAATGTTATCGGGTGATGGTAATGAGCGTTTAAGCCAGCTTTAACTTGTCCGGAACATTAATGTTGTTATATATGTGTGTATATATATATATATATATATATATATGATCTGCGTTTGGATGATGTCGAATTGCGAGAGGATGCGATGAACGGACACTTCGGGGGCATTAGCTCAATTGCTCTGGTCCTTCGACTGCGAAGTCCCGCTGGCCTCTGTGACCCAGGGGCGCAGATGGGGGGGGGGCATGGCATGCAGGTGGGATGGGCTGTCAAGGGAAGCCCCACCTTGCAACCGTGGAGTTTGGCGCCGAACAATAGGGTAATGCAAACAACTGTACGGTCGTGAGTCCGCCCCGTTCGCTATACGTTTGGACACGGAGCTGTATAGCGTTTCGGGGAACGTACGGACAGGTTTGGCGTGCCGTAATGCTCGAGGCTGAAAGGGTAGGGCAGGCTAGGTTATATAGACGGCCAGGGGACGTGCCCAACGTGGTAGGGATCCGTGCCCGCTCGTGAGCACGTTCATCTGGTCGCACAGCATACGGCGAATAAGGCCGGGTGCGGCATCGACCGTTTTTTTAAGGTTAGGTATGTCAGTCAAAGACACCAGAGCACTTGTATAAGCCCTCGGAGCCAGTACGATGAGCCCCATCGTAGCATTAAGACTTCATCCAGGCGTGGAACGCTGCTAATAATGGCGAGGCCAGCTATGATGGCAGTGGAAGGTTTACATATTCGGCCAACCTACCATCAGAAAAATAGAGCAATGGTCCGTCGATATGTGTTTGTGTACCGCTGAGGGGATGGGAGCAAAATTTGGGCACCAAGCAATTCATTAATTAATAAGGAGAGAATGAATGGGACGAGCGAATGTGAAGTGAATGAGGAGAATGAATGTGCTTTAGGTAGCTCTAAGGACCAGCGGAAGCCGCTTGGGGCTTATCACAGGCACCTATTTCGTGCGGTACATTGTACACAATTATACTACTATTAGCATCCAAAAAGCCCCAACTCGGGACAAGTCATTGAAACCAAGGGCAAATTGCATTCTCATTAATTCTCTAAATACAACGTATTCTTTCTAATTTGGCTAGAAGCACTCATTTACCTATATGGTGTTCCCAAAACTTTGACCTCGCACACATACAAATTCGTGTTAGGGACGGTAGCTGAAACAACATCAAGTCGGCTGGGGTTTGGGGAATGTGTGGTGGAGGTGGCGGGGAAGCACAGCACAACACATCCCTGACACAGGCATAGCAGAAAAGGAGATAGTTACCCCAGTCTAAGTCTAGAGTCAGCCCATGTTCAGCCATGTTAAAGTGCAGTCTTAGTTAAAACAAAGCCCCAATAGTTCAATCAGAACAGTTTCAGTTTAGGCTTGGTTAGCATTACTTTCACACACCCCATTACTTTTCACACACCCAATATAGCTTCACACCCAGCACAGCTGCACCCACACACCCCACAAAACACCCCACACCCACCGACCCCGCCACACCCCCACACCCCACCGACGGCAGGGCCGCCACCCCTACACATAACATCCTTCTGGTAACAGCCGCGTGGAACGCTACCATCGATGCCAAAACGACATGCTAGCAAAATCAAGTAACCCGAACCAGGATGCCTGGGATACGAAAATACCCGCTACTCTTGCTGCCTACTGGACGGAAAATATTGGAAGTTTAGGCGCAATATCACCCTTCTTCACACTGTACGTCAGAGACCCCGTTCTCCCCCTAGACAATTTGCTGCAACCAAAAGTTAGGTACTATGGGGAAGATTATCCTAAAAATGTTGGCAAACTTGCACGAAGCCTACAGTCACGTGAAGACGCACATCGTTAAGAGCCATGAAAGAAACCGAGAGTACGCAGACCGCAAAGCCAAACTGCGAAATTTCAAAATAGGAGACCCGGTATATTATTATGATACCACTGTGCAACCTGGCACGTCGCCAAAGTTATCGCTGCCCTAGAAACCATACTTTCGGATCATCACACAAACCATCCCAGTAAATTATGTAATTAGGAATCAAACCACTGGTAAGACCCGACTGGTACATGCCCAGAAATTGCGGCTGGCTGACCAAACACAGCATGGGAACCCACACGGGATAAGGATGAACCAGTAAACAAAAAGAATACTTAGAGAAGAAGTCAAAAGCAGACAGCACAACCCCTGAGCGAGTACAGCCTTCAAGGTTAGCTAAACGGACCGAGGCCAGCCCGAACTGTAGTCCATATGATGACGGTTGCTACATGGATGTAGACACCCCATCGAGAACAATGGGTGACGACACCGCTGAGCAGGTGACTGGAGAGACCATACCTGGCACTGTGCCATCGCCGTCGGTCGAGCCGGACCGGCCGGAAATTGAGTCACATCTAACCCAGTTAACAAATCCAGATCCAGGTTCGAGGTCCACCATAGGTATCAGTCAAATATATCCACCAATGGATTCACCAACAGCCGCTCAGGCAATCATCTGACATAGTCTTTCTCAATACAATGCCATAAATATCCGCGTTTCGTGCCTATTAAACCACTCGATATATCCGGCTATGCCTAGCCGTCACAGTCGGAACGCAGACATGACTTCAGGAAATACATAGCCAATCGGCATCTAGTGGATCGGCCCTTGAAATCGATTAATAAATATCAGTGTTTATCTAAGTATGCAGTTTCTAGTGGTTAAAACAGTTGTGATCATGGTTTTCCGTTGTATTTTCAACCCCATAGAACTATCCATGCAGGTTCCCAGAGGTTCCCCTACTTCATTAATCAGCAACACGGGACATGTGGACAAATTATTTGGCGGGATGGGAACATGGCTAAGGGGAAGGAAACGAAAGGTAGTATGAAATGGATATCAATCTGAATGGAAGAATTCTGATTGGTGTGCTACAAGGGGTGGACTGAAAGATAATGAGCGCCTCACGCCACGCTTGACACTGCCACCTGTTGACAGAAAACGGAGACACAGCCGCACGATTTCACCGCCAGTGCTTCGCTGGCTCCTCTAGCGGACAACTGAGAAACTATTTTTCGACGTTATGAACCTTGAGCATTATGAACGCTCCCCCTGAAGCCAGTTCTGTATGTTGTGATCGTTGGGCGTTATGAATTCTGGACGTTGTGATCGCACCCTATCCGAGACATTTTGGACTTTTTTGGACTTTATTTCGCATTTTGGACGTTATGGTCCTTGGATTTGGTTGGTTATTGGTTTTTACGACACGTCGACCGTTGAGTCATATAGCGTCGCCAATCTCTAACGCCGATTGGTCGCGGGCGAAGAGTAGCGACAGGTGAGATTCGAACCCACAATCTTTCGATTGCGAGACGAGCATCTTACCCCTAGACCACTCGTCCCCGTATGGTCCTTGGACGTTGTGAGCTTTGGACGTTATGAACTTTGGTACTAAATGAATCCTGGATGTTATGATATACGCCATCATTACGCAGGTATGGATCGATATTATCACGGCCTTATTGACGCCGTGGCACTATTGTGGCACTTATTGACGCCCTGATGCGTAGGTTAGCGCAATCGCGAGCGGCCCTCCTAGAAGACCTATTGCCCCGCCAGCAACTCGGAGAACAGAACCGTTCCAGCTGCTGCTGCGAATTCACTCAGAACTGGGTACAGTAAGCGATACCCCACACGTCCGTGAGCTGTTGAAGACTATTTTTTCAGGGGCTGCCACAGACAGCTTGGGCAGCATTATCGCTGCCTGTCCGAGGGCCAACTGGGCCAACTGGCTACCGCAGCTGACAGATTATTGGTAGCCTCGGCTTCAGGCCTGGTATCAGCAATGACGACAGGATCGTTAGGCGTCAGACGCAATGTTACTGCGGACATCGAGGGGATCTCCAGTAAAGAAAGAAAAGAGGTGCCATTCAAGAACTCTGAAACATGCGCCCCCGACAAGCGGTCCCGGATGCTCACTAGTGTGCGCGCGAAGAATATAGTTACAATTTGTGAGACTCTGTCTCCATAAAATATGATGCGAAGTGCATTTATGAAAGTTAGCTTGCCTTCAGACGTCAATTTTATAGCCACTTGCGGTGACCTATTGCGCATATTGTTACATTCCGTACTTCTTCTTTTTTTTTTAACTATTTTCTACCATAGACGGCTGGCCGCCGGCCGCCTCCGGCCCGTCACCAACCGCCCGCCACTCTAACATGGCGGGGCGCGGGATTCCTATTCCCTGAATGTTAATGGGCCCCAACGCCAAAGTCACAGGCAGATTTTCATATTTGAAACGATAGACGATGTGCCTGGCATGAGTTCCGCCACCATTAGAGTTGAGGCCGACAGATTTTGGCGACATTGTTTAAGAACATTACGCTTACGGGCGTTGAAGGGAAAGAATGCATCTACAACCGTGAATTTCTCCTACACCATTTTGGCGTGGCAGAGCCGATGTTGCTTAGTATTGTTGAAGGGCGGAACTTTACTTTCTATCGTGCCACCGCTCGGCGGCCCTACGGATCCTCCAGGCAGCAACCGTCGGCGCTTGACATGCATCGAGCCATGCCAGAACGTCAATAATGTCGCAAAGCGTCATGTCAAAAGGTAAAAAGTGACAGGGTTAGACATCTATAAAAGTAGTCGAGTATTGCATCAGAAGGCAGCTGATTTTATGCCGGTTTATTTGAGACCATTGGAAATTAATTCGCTAATGTAGAACATCTGATATACAATTAAAAGTAATACAATGTGATAATTTGAGACACAAATCCTGGAATTGAGTGCAAAAATACCAGGGTTAGACATCTATAAAAGTAGTCGAGTATGGCATCAGAAGGCAGCGTATTTTATGCCGGTTTATTTAAGACCATTGGAAATTAATTCGGTAATGTAGAACATCTGATATGCAATTTAAAGGAATATAATGCAATAATTCGACATGGAAATCCTGGAATTGAGTGCAAAAATGACAGGATTAGAAAACTATAAAAGTAGTCGAGTATGGCATCATAAGACAGCGGATGTTATGCCTGTTTATTTAAGACCATTGGAAATTAATTCGGTAATGTAGAACATCTGATATACAATATAAAGTGATACAATGTGATAATTTGGGACACAAATTCTGGAATTTAGTGCAAAGGTGACAGGGTTAAACCTTCATGGAAGTTATTCAAGATGATATAAAAATGTAGCACGTTCGATTTTCGTTTAGTTAAGAACATTGGAAATTGTCAGGACGTCACACAGAAGATGCATGACACGTGTTTATCACAAGATGTTGAGTGGCCAATTGCTCCCATTTCACTTTAAGGGCAAAGTGACAGGGTGAAATGATTTGATAATAAAACGAACTACACATCATAAGAGAGCTTGTTTCAATGTTGTTCAAATTTGACCATTGGAAACCACTTGCACCTCGTCTAGAAACCAGAATATAGCATTAATAAAAGCAAGCCCACTCTGGTGGTGTTCCTTCACAAACCGACCACCAGGCGGCGCCACCGGTATTATGTCCGCTTATGACGCCTAACGTACTCAGCAGCGCATACGGTGCCAGTCGGCGCAGTGCCTCCGGACGCTGGCCACACTACAGGGTATAGTCGCGACGTTAACGGTGGCGGTTAGTCGCTTGGGAACAACCGTCCTGAGTGACAGGTCACCAGAGTGAACGGGCGGACGTCACGGGTTCCTTCCAGGACCATCGGTGGGACATCGGCGCTCCCACTCCGATCGCAGCCCGCAATTTTATGCTTTTTGCTGCATGCCCATTTTCATCTCATATAGGGCCAAATTTACTATTGGATGGTCAAAATTGAACATTGGGGGGGGGGTACATGCCCCTCCAAAAGTATACAACACAACACCCCTGGGGCACAGTAGTTATCATTACCCATAGTTCCATAGTTAGTCCACTTTATCTACATTGGTAATCATGAAGCAAACTTGAAAAAAGGAACTGTATGTAAAATGAGCTTGTACATGAATACTTTTCGCACAAAAATTTAGATATAAGTATGCTCTGAGGTAATTTTTTACTTTCTAGACTTGTTTCCAATATAACATTTGTGGAATTTATTAGGACATTGTGAACACTCATTTCCTCTGCAAATGCTTACTTCTCAGTTGGCAAACCAAATAAGACAAAGAAAGTGGCTTTAAGTTAGGTAGCATCAAAAATGAGGTTTTAAAATAAAATGTAACATTACATAAGCCAACCTAGTAAAAATTTCCGTTTAAATAATCCCAAAATTAAATTGGAAAAAAATCATTTTTTCTTCAACGTTTTCGACATTAAAAAAAGCCTAACCAACCTAGCCTGACCTAGGTTTTATGCTTTTTGCTGCATGCCCATTTTCATCTCATATAGGGCCAAATTTACTATTGGATGGTCAAAATTGAACATTGGGGGGGGTACATGCCCCTCCAAAAGTATACAACACAACACCCCTGGGGCACAGTAGTTATCATTACCCATAGTTCCATAGTTAGTCCACTTTATCTACATTGGTAATCATGAAGCAAACTTGAAAAAAGGAACTGTATGTAAAATGAGCTTGTACATGAATACTTTTCGCACAAAAATTTAGATATAAGTATGCTCTGAGGTAATTTTTTAATTTCTAGACTTGTTTCCAATATAACATTTGTGGAATTTATTAGGACATTGTGAACACTCATTTCCTCTGCAAATGCTTACTTCTCAGTTGGCAAACCAAATAAGACAAAGAAAGTGGCTTTAAGTTAGGTAGCATCAAAAATGAGGTTTTAAAATAAAATGTAACATTACATAAGCCAACCTAGTAAAAATTTCCGTTTAAATAATCCCAAAATTAAATTGGAAAAAAATCATTTTTTCTTCAACGTTTTCGACATAAAAAAAAGCCTAACCAACCTAGCCTGACCTAACCTGCTTTAAAGAAATACAAATTCCCATTTAGAATTTGATTTTAAAAATCAGAACTTTCCAAATACAAAAACCTAACCTAGCTTAACTAGGTGAAATTCATGTAAAGCAAGCATGTCTTGTGTGGCTGCACCAAGGAGCTCACATGTAACAAATACTGTTGCGTGCATGAAATAACATTTACACAAAGCACGACCTTTAAGCACAATAATATCAAGTATGCTTCTATGAACTTCAATATTTTATAAAATAGGTACGGCTACATTTTTCCATTCTTCAGAAGCATAGCAGTTAGTACTGTACTTTCAAGTATTCATGGGACACATTTTACACACATTTTACCTCCATGAAGCAAGCAAAGAATTGGTTAGGTTTGGTTAGGTTTCGTTAGGCTAGGTTAGTTTTTTCTCTGGAAATTGTGTTATTTTTTCTGATTTTTTAAAGATCTCGTTTTAATCCTTCTCCAGCAACAGGCTATGTTGGGTTATGTTAGGTCGAGTTATATTAGTTTTTTTCGGTGAGAAAAAAAACGGAAAAAGAGCACAATATTTTTCCTTTTTTATAATATGGGTGATTAGACTAGGCCAGGTTAAATTGTTGATTTTTTTCTTTTCAACCTTATTTCTAATGATATATTACCCATCTCAAAGCACCTTCTTGATGTTATTCTGCCTTCCAACTGAAGCAGTGTCTTAAAACGTGTTTTTGTAGGGTGGATGGGAGGGGCAGGTTGATATCAAACGAGCCAACTGATGTTTTTAAAAAATGTGCAAATGTGTGTCAATAAAATATATTGATTAATATCTTCTATCACCTTTCTTGGTTGCATGATGATGGTGATGTCTGTCTCTGCTGCGTTTACCGATCAGGAAAGTGTCAGAAACGAAGTGTTTTTAAATATATCCAAACCGCATCCATAATGTGGAATTAAAAAGCAAAAGCAGCACTTCATGATGCAAAAAAAGAACAAATTGAGGTGAAAAGAACTTGCAATAATTGTGGGCTTCCACTCAACTTTCAAAATATCAGGACACTGAAGTCAGAAGTAAGCATTTGCAGAGGAAATGAGGTGATCACAAGTTCCAAAATATCAGGACACTGAAGTCAGAAGTAAGCTTTTACAGAGGAAATGAGGTGATCACATCATGTTAACCACATTCGTGAGCATTGCATTGCGAAAAGAAATCCCAAGAATTCAAGAAGTACCCCAAAGCACATATTTACAGCATAGTACGCCAGAGATAAACTTAAGGATAACCTAATCAATTATTTTCGCCAAACAAAAACTATACCTGTGCGGTAAATGTATGCTCTGTTTAATGTGTTTTAATCTACTCATCGTCCATCTCAAAATATCTACCTGCATCAGTATCTGACAACCGTACCTCTATAAACTCTGTCAATCAATGTCAAATGCTCTGGCCACTGCAGCGCGATGGTGCTGCCACATATGAGCCGATTTATGAGCTATCGATTAAGTAGCTGCATGATAGCTGATTAAGTAGCTGCATACAGCCGAATACTGCGGCAAGCAACGAGGGTGATGGACACCAAAAGCGGTACATACATACAGCACCAATGTAACAACATATGAAACAGGTGTTTAGAAAGAAACTCGATGCAAGTGATAGTGCGAAAAGTGATGAAATAGAATCGTGAACCTTGATGACTTTAAGGTGTGTGGACGGGCAAAGAACATTCCATTTTTTGGACACAAATGGCATATTTGAACTCAGCATCAAAAAGCGCATCGAATGATACCCGGAAGTCGAAGATCTAAAGCAAAAATGAAAAAAGTCACCCTGCTAGATCCATGATGATCCACTGAGATAAGTTGGCTGATAAGAGTATTACTTGTCTGACCGGTGACTGCTTGCTTGACCAGCGTCATCATGCCAGTGCGACTGATCCGACGTTTGAACCGATACCAACGCCACTGACCTGCAGTATGTCTTGAAGCCGGTTCTACTGACCAGAACTACATGCTGAGAGTGGCATCACTAACATGGAGCATGTCCGCTGGCTCGATATATGCCACGAGGATAGCTCTACTGACACGAGCTATTTCCTGACCAAGCACCACTAACCTAGTGCTTGACCTAAGTCATGACCTGATGGTAGGCAGCACCAGCGACCTGAAGTATGCTAGAGGATGGCGCCACTGACCGGAGGTATGCCCCGAGGGCAGTGGAAATGAACTAACGTCTGACCTGAAGTTGGCGCAAGTGACCTGATATGTACCCAGTGGGCGGCACAAATGACCAGAGGTATGCCTCGAGGGCGGTGTCACTGGCCTAAGGTATGCCCTGAAGGCGGCGTCACTGACCTCAGATATGCCCTGAGAGTGACGTCACTGACCTGATGTATGCATATCCTGATGGTTGCGCCACTGACCTGAGATCGGCCGGTCAGGCTCGTGGTGGTCGATGACCTGCACCACGGTGGACGATAGCGCAGAGTCAACACCATCCAGACGGTGCCGATCCACCAGTGTCAGCAGCAGCCGACCGTCTCGGTGCAGGGCCGTCAGGTCCACTGAGCGTCTGCCGATCCATCGACAGTTCGTCAGGCATACCGATCGGTTAGCACCAAACCCCATGCAACTGATGATGGTGGACACCGTCGGGACGCTAGTTCGGGTCTACAGTGCCCGGTGTTGATGATCTTCAGCCATTTGTTGGATTCGTGCATGTTGAAGACAAATCCAGCGTCATCCCATCCGCATTGCAGACCCAAAGCCGAGCATCGGCGCCGCTTTGAACTTACCGGTTTACGCACGCGAGTCCGACTATGGCCGAATTCGTGAACTAGGGTGGTGCGGCTTCCACTCAAGTTGCAGCTCGTTACAAACAAGGCCATGTACGTGGTGAAGACAGTGTGAAGTCGCAGAAAATGTGCAAAGGTGAGGCAATACGTCATGCTTAGTGATGCTGTCAGGACCACCCGCCACGATTATTTCACAGTATTATCGCCAAGAGCGTAAAGCCCACTCAGACATTAGCGCAGCTGAGGTGCGTGTACGTTCGTTCGTGCGTGCGTGCGTGCGTACATGTTTGTGTATCGGTCCACTTCTCACACATGTCCCACGGCCGTGCTACCGAGTTGGCAATCGTAACTATCGACCCCTCCTCTCGGGTCTACATTTGTTGTTCATCGGTAACACGGTCGTCGAAAACAAGCAAATACAACAGGAGGTGGATACTGCGCGGTACGCAACCATGTGTCAGCGCTGTCCAGCCTGCAAATTGAGCGTGAGACGAAATCCATTAACAGCCAGCCCGGCCGATGGCAGTACAAAACGGAGGGCGATCGGTCGTGCGTGGCACAGCACAACACACGTCTCTGCATCACTGTACACTGTACACCTCCCACGACACTTCGGTCAAAAGGCAGTTGGGTGCACGTGTTATGGGCAGCGATCTATTGTGGGCAATGCCTTTGAGGAATGTTCCACAGACAGCACAGCTATAGACAGGCACAGACAGCAGGATGACAATATGACACAGACAGCATATAATCTTGCTTCTGCACATCATGGCTACCTCTTGGATGGAGACGATGTATGATTAAGTAAAAGTTCTCGGACGTGAGTTGACATAAAGTTATAGCCACTATTAGTATCCTGTCACAATGTCAGGTTTTATGCGGGTTTGATAATACGCGGACCCAGGACATCAGCCGATCTGCGCTGCACGATTGCTTGTCCAGGAACAGAACAACCGCTTGCTACACTAGACCGTAGCATTTCCTGTTGGCATTCAATTTATAGTATACCAACACTAGTTCACCAACATAATTCGCTGATAGGAGTTAGAATGTAAAGACAATAAATTATCCCTGGAGAGTTTGTGATAGGCAATGGAAATCGAACGGCATTCAGCTGATTCCTCACCTCCGAGTAGGCACAATTTCGTATTTTGATGACTAAATTCCTCAGGACTCGGATGCTATATCAATAAGAAATTGTTTTACATCCTGACCTCGACGCCCAAAATCATGAATTTGGACACGCTCAGGGGTAGAATACACCATGTTACGTTCAAACCCGTATGCCGACCTACCTGAACACAAGGTGGTGTTTGGTGATGCCCAGTTTGTGGAGGAAGAAGACGACCTCGGTTTTCAGCGGGTACTCGTCCTCGGCGATGTTGAGCAGAGGCACCACCAGCGTATCGGGTTCCATCGATCCCAGCAGATAGGCGTAGACCAGAGCCGATGCCGCCGAGTCCAGGTCACATGCCTCATTGCCCAGCACGGCGTGTACACGACAGGACGGCGACAGGAGGCTCTGTGCACACCACACCATACCACATATTACGGCGTGTACACGAAAGGACGGCGACAGGAGGCTCTGTGCACACCACACCATACCACATATCACGGCGTGTATACGACAGGACGGCGACAGGCGGCTCTGTGCACATCACACCATACCACATATCACGGCGTTTGCACGACAGGACGGCGACAGGCGACTCTGTGCACACCACACCATACCATAGTGCAGTGACACCAGCCAATGAGGAGCTACATGATCAGCTGGCACACGTCCTAACCCTGGGCAAGCCCATCTTTCTTCTCGGTGACACCAACTTTGACGTGTTGCAGCCCGACAAGCCGGGTGTGCAGGCTTATCTGTGTACGCTTTGCGATCTGTCCCTCAGCCAGCTGATAACCAACGTCATACACCCACCACGACGAGAAGGAGACGGTCCGAGTCTCCTCGATCATCTCATCACAAATCGAACTGACCTAACCACAGACGTTCGAGTCATTCACACAGATTTCAGCGACCACGACGTCTTTGCTACATCTATCACAATTGACAGGCGTCGCCCTCAGCCCACCGTCATTACCATCCGATCGACAATACGCTTAGATCAAAATGCTTTGTGCCTAGATCTGCTGTTGGCCGACTGGTCCGCCGTTTACCAAGCGACCACCACCTCGGACAAGTGGGACGCATGGCTGGCTGCATGGCAGCCAATAATCGACCATCACATGCCCCTTCGTCAAATCAAGCTGAAGCACCGGTCGCCGCCTTGGTTGCAGCATGATGACGTTCATACAGCAAGGGCAGCACTGAAACAGGCGCGCAAGCACAGAGATGCAGCACGAAGCGAAGAAGCCCAACGGAATTACCGTGAGCACAAGAGTGCACTCCGAACGGCTCAACATCACGCATGCACACAGTACTTTCATACTGCTGGCACACCGTGGAAGAACATCCGCAAGTTCATTATTGCCTCCAGCAAGTCAACAATAGAAGAGCCTGGCACAGCCATTCAACCGCCTGATTGGCATGAACGGCTCAACCGGCATTTCACCGGCGTCGGTGCCGCGGTAGCTGCTGATCTAGCGATGGCGCCGCCCGGAGAGCCCCTCTGGCCAAGACCCCCACGAATCTGTAGCGGCGCATTCACACCGTATCCTGTGACGATGCCAGAGCTGTCAAAAGCGTTGCGGCGCATGGGCGACTCACGAGCATCCGGAGCTGATGGCATCACCATCCAGATGCTCAAGATGACGTTCAGCGTGGTGGGTCCGCACTTGTTAAACATTATCAACTCATACATCACAAACTGTGAACTGCCACCGTCATGGTAAACGGCGATGGTAACACCCCTGTACAAAAGTGGTAACACAAACGACCCACACAACTACAGGCCAATATCGATATTGCCAGTGGTCGAAAAACTCTGCGAGCGTGTCGTGTGTACACAACTGATAGACTATCTGACTAGTCATCATCTACTGTGCCCAGAACAGTACGGTTTCCGGCCCGGCCTGTCTACCGAGATGGCTCTGCTAGACACGGTCATCCACGCTATCCTCAAAATCGACCAAGGCGAGATCACTCCACTGGTTGCAGCTGACACATCAAAGGCGTTCGACAGCGTAGAGCATAGCCGCCTCATGGACAAGCTCGGATGGTACGGCGTCCACTCCGAATGGTTCCGAGCGTGGCTTGAGGGCCGTTCGCAAACGGTGAAGGATTCTAGCCCTCTGTCGGTGGCACATGGTGTGGTGCAGGGTTCCATCTTGGGCCCGGTCATGTTCCTAATATTCTCCAATGACCTCCCACAACATATCCCACATGGCAAGATTGTTATGTATGCTGATGATGTCCAGTTCCTCGACTCCGGGAAGCGAAACGAAATCACAGCCATTAGCCAACGATTGAATAAATCAACTGGCCTTTAACTGGTTCATCCAGAATCGACTAAAAGTAAATCCCACCAAAACTGAGATGGTTGTTCTCCAATCTTCTAGACAGCATACACCTGTGGAATTCTCTGTACGTATGGGCCAGTTGGAAATAGTACCGACGAAGTCTATGAAATTACTTGGCGTGAAAATTGACTCACACCTGTCCTGGGATGTGCATGTATCTACTGTTGTGCGTCTGTGTAACCGCATACTCATTGGACTCGCTAGACTGCGTCATAAGTTATCTCACGTTACGAGACGGGTGTTAATTGAGGCACTCGTATTCCCCCACATAAGATACTGTGTGTCTGTCTGGGGAAGCTGTAGCAGAGCCCAGAAACGACGCATTCAGAAATGCATCAACTTTGGAGCAAGGATTGTCGCCGGCTTGCACTACCGAGATCATGTGTCGCCTACGTTGAAGGAACTAGGATGGCTCAAATTTGAGGATTTCATATCCGAGGCAGATGATCACTCAGTTTTCAAAATTATGAACGAGTTCACTGGCTCAGAACTCATTCGGGGTCAATTAAACTATCGCTCAACTGTGTCGCAACGGAGCACCAGGGCCACGGCTAACGGCGAGCTCCAGGTACCACGATACCGCACAGAATTCGCGCGCCGCTCCTTCATACCGAGAGCTTGCCGGACTGTCTTCAGATGTGAGGAACTCATGTGGCTACAATGTCTTCAAACGTAGGCTTTCGACCATGCTGCGCATGCCCGGGCTCTAATTTCCGGCCACCGGAACATCGCTTATATCAGCACTGTGATGCCACTCGTTGTTATCGTGTATGCTCGTGATGATGGTTTGTGCTGCATATTTGTGCACGTTTGTAACGGAAACTGAAAAACCCTGCTCGGGAGGATCCGAAATACATTACATTACATTACATTACATTACATACCACATATCACATATCACGGCGTGTACACGGCAGGACGGCGACAGGCGACTCTGTGCACACCACACCATACCACATATCACGGCGTATACACGACAGGACGGCGACAGGCCGCTCTGTGCACACCACACCATACCACATATCACGGCGTGTACACGACAGGACGGCGACAGGAGGCTCTGTGCACACCACACCATACCGCATATCACGGCGTGTACACGACAGGACGGCGACAGGCGGCTCTGTGCACACCACACCATACCACATATCACGGCGTGTACACGACAGGACGGCGACAGGCGGCTCTGTGCACACCAAGCCATACCGCATATCACGACGTGTACACGACAGGACGGCGACAGGAGGCTCTGTGCACACCACACCATACCGCATATCACGGCGTGTATACGACAGGACGGCGACAATATCTATCGAATAGTATGCTTAGTTCTTGCTATTTCGGCCCAGCTAGCTCGTAATATGCTTACCCAAGTTACCCCAGCTGCCAAACAAAATTTGTTAGGCAGACTGTCCCACAAAGCACTGCATGTCTTCAAACTGCATACCCTAATCGTTAATCGTGATAACAATTTTGCAATATCATTAGAGCAAGCCAATCAGCTATCGATTTTTTCGACCGCAACGACAAGCCCTGCGATATACAACGAATTTCAATTAAATCATAATCGCATTAATGAATACAGAAATACATATGGAATGGAAATGACTGCGATATTCGACCGATTTTCTACCAACTTTGCATGCTTCATGCCGTCAAAATTGGGTGTGGTTGGATTGGCTGGTTCGTTATATCAAGCAGCCATCTTTTTAACCATGACCACACGGTGCAGTACCAGTCATTCTAACGAAATCTGGAAGGAGTTTCATGGCTTGTTTTGAGGAAAATGTCTTGTTTCAATGACAAATGAACCTGCGATGCTAGATCTAGTACCCACAAATTAGGAACTTTGTGTACAGGATGTACACGTAGGAGACATCAGAAGATAGTTTCTAACATCATATGCTTTTCCTTATATGTTGAAAGTGCCGGGAACAATATGACACTGATCACAAATTTTGTTCAGGGGAATTATGATCAGCTCAGTATCTTCTTCAGTGAAAATCAGTGCCAAGTTATGGTCAGGTTTAGGTGCATATCAAATTTGGGAAGTCCTAACAGGTAGGGAAGGTCCTAAACTGCTTCAAGGTCAGGCTAAATTCAATCCCAGCAGGCAAATCAGAATGAATAAGGTTAGACGTCCTTCGTGGCTAACTATGAAAGTAAAACATTCGCTGTGGGAAAGAAGCGGGCGTTTAAGGAACTAAAAGACCCGAACTCTGAGGCTTTAAATTAGCTGGTGACTGTTCTGTGGGAAACGCAAAGAAGTTCGTTAGCTTCAACAAATATCAGTCTAAAATCTGAGGGCGACTGTAGATAGATGGAAAAGGTGATTGAAGATGGTGCTTTAGTAGGGCCTTTAAGCAAGAAATTTTCATCAGTTTTTGCCAAAGAGAATTAAGATACATGTGAACGCACTGAGTTATATTATGGCAAGGCATAGGTTAGAAGACCATGCAATAACGGGAGAAACCATAGAGAACCACTTGCAGAAAATAAAACCAAATAAATCTACAAGATCTAATCATATATATGACAGGATTTAGCTGTTAAGTGTCCTCAAGTTTCAGCAGTTTCTCTGGGTCTCATTTTCAGGTGGTCTTTTGAGTATCCCGAAGTGCCTGAAGTTTGGCATAGTGCAAATGCAGTGATAAATTATTCGTGAAATAGGGTGGAATATACCACTTTCTGAACACCCAATCGACATCCTTACCCAAGAAGTATCGACATCCTGCTTCGTGATGCGTGCTTATGAAGTCTGCATGTCTCCTTTCTAACAGTACCTCGTTCATACGTATCATGTTCATGCTCTCGATAAGGAATGGTGATACACGAACATTTCACAACGCAATTTCTGGCAAAGAGATTACCTATGATGTGATATAGCATACAATACCAGTTTATAGCATAGGTATTTTTTCTCGCCATTCCCAATATAGCTTTTCCTAAATTATAGATCCCAAAACAAATCATACGTGCGCCATTGGCTCACATTTGAGTTTGAAAGACATCAGAAGCATTTTAAATGACATCAATTCCATGGCAAATTTTGACATCCTACTGCACTCGTTTCGACATGTCACACCTTACAAAAAACGATTATTTTAGCCCTGTGCAAATGTGGCACCCATTTTTAAAAGGCAGTCAAACCTCTGTGGGAAATCACAGGCTAGTTAGCTTATCCTCACTAGTGTCAAGTGTTCGAAAAACTCATTACGGAGAAAGTTTAGACTAATCTTCATATGCATAACCTTTTAATGGATACTCAACATGGATTTGGGATATTTCAATTCGCAAACCTTCATTCATGGAAGTTTCATGGATGATTTCATGGATTTCTTTCAGGAATTCGTGGGGACTATAACTGAGGAAGATGACAACGGAAACAGGATAGATGTAGTGCACTTCGATTTTAGCAAATCTTCTGATAAACTTTCACACAAGCACCTAATTCGTCATCTGGGTCATTCCACCACAGATCGACAAGGGCCTAACATGGCCATGTTTTAGTTGCTGCTATAAATCGGTCTATGGGGATATCTGAGGCCAATTTCACTCACATCACAAGCTGTGTATTCATACCGAATTTTGTGTGAATACACCTTTAGGTAATCTTCAAGTATTACCCCTCACACTTTCTTGATATCAACAAGGTATTTAAGTCGCCAGTCAGCCGTTGGTGACTTAAATATTAAATAAGATTACCTAAAGGTGTATTAATACAAAATTCGGTGTGCATACACAGCTTGTGATGTTAGTGAAATTGGCTCGAAACATCTAATGCTTCAAAACCACTAGTGCTCGAGACCTATAATGCACGGATTCTACAATGTTCAGACCATAATGCTCAAAAACTAGGGGTGTTTTTATGAAACTGATTGGGATGACTCAAATGTTCGAAGGTATATTTACAGGTAGGGGGTAGACATTTTTTGTTCCGGATATTGGTCATTCCACCTTTTATTATGTAATATGATCAAATTTTGTGAAAAGAAATTGGGAATTTTTTTCTGCGAAACCCATCAGTACCGACATTTTTCCGTTTTACCCCTATATAAGCTCCCCCATGAATTTGGCCAAAATTCAGATCTTCTCAGTTTTGGTGCTAGAGAGCTAATTTTTGGTTTATTGAAAACGCAGACCACAAATTTGGTCTTAAAAAGTGTGCTTAATTTTGAAATATCTCAAAAATAGCGGATGAAACGGATATATATAGCGGATATATAGCGGATATATATCGGATATATAATAGCGGCTATATTTTCAGTTGATGTCTGCCGCTTCTTCATCGACTATCGCCTTCGTGCTCGGCTCTAAGCTGCCATGGGTTTCGGAATGTGTGGAGGCCGTGCATCGCCACGCGCCTGGCGGCTCCCCTAAGCAGGAGAACGAGACGGGCCTTCGGCGCGCGACGGTCCGCGCCTTCGTGCTCCCCTCCACGAGCTGTGGTGTTCGGCCATCGGGATCGAGTTCGTCACGATGCACAGTCATCGCGGACAGGTTGCGGATGGAGCTCGTCGTCCACTTCAATGCGGACAAGCAGCGTAAGGACGACAGTGTCAGTCGCAGAGCGCGCGTGCGCGAGTGGCGGCGCAGCCACAACATTCTCTTCAATGCCTTCCGCACTGATGTCGACCCGAAGAACTTCGCGCATGACGAGCGCGTCTTCTTCGCCAACCAGCAGCTGCCGCATCGGCCGGGGTGCGTCACGGACAAGGTGGACGACGAGTATACCACGCCTCCGGTGGTCAGCAAGGACACGATGGCGTTCGCAGACGCCGCCACCGACACTCGCGACGAGCAGCGACTGCTCCGGTCGGGTTTCGCGCGCGACGAAGTATCGCGTGAGACTCAGACGGAGGCCGCTGACATGGCGCAGTCGCCACGACCGCCAATTCGCGTGGGGTCGCGCAACTGCACCGACGGGAGCAAGACCGCCATCGCCGCCGTATCGACGAGGTGCGGCATTTCCGTGCCGAAGGCCCGTGTGGCGGTGCAGGCGATATGCGAACACATGTACGGCCACACGTACCACCTGGCCAAGCCGAGCTCCGCCGACGACGAACCTCCTCCTCCGAAGAAAGCGCTGTGCCAGCCGCCGGTGTCTGCGGACGAGTACGCGGATTACAAGTTCGTCCTGCCGTCCGCGCGGACTGTGACCGAGTTCAAGCTGTCACAGGCGGCGCAGGAAGAGGGGAACGCAGCCCAAGCTCTGTGTACGCTGCCTGACGACGTTCGCGCGACCGTCCACTATGACACGACCTCGAGCAACAACATCGACGGCGAGTGGCCGTCGCTCATTCTCGTGTTCAGCGACGCCCGACGCTTCCGTCTGCGCCCGCTCTTCTTTGCTTACGAGGACCGCCCGAACATCGTCCGCTTGTTCGTGGAGACATTCGAGCGACTCGCCGCGGCAGCGTCGACGAGCACCACCGAAGTCGTCACTGCACAGTCACTGTGGCGCCGCGTGTCGAATGTGATGACCGATGCCGCGAGTAAGAACCTAGTGTTCGAGAAGGAGGTGTCGGCAGCACTTCAGACCGATCACGTGCCGCACCACTTGCCGTGCAAGGCACACACCGTGGAGGCCCTTGATGTCTCGAATCTGCGCGTGCTCTCGTCGCTGGAGCAGCAAGTCAAGTTGCGGCAGAAGATCGAGGCCGCCAACCCCGCGTTGCGATCGTTCTTCCGCGGCCGTCCGGCGGTCGTCGTCGCGGGCATCGTGGCGCTGCTCAAGCTGATCACGCACGACAAGAGCGCCGCGTCGACCTCACTCGCCGACGAATTCGACCTGCTCTGCGAGTCGGAGGGCGTGGTCAAACGCATGGTGCTCTACCACGAGCGGCGCTTCACGAAGCTCGGCTACGCGTCTGCGTCGCTGGTACACGTAATGCCGCTGCTGCGCAGGTTGGTTGCAGAGACGGGTCGCCAGAACCTCTTGGTGTAGACGTTCAATCTGTACTTGGAGTGCGAGGTCTTCGAGACTGAGCTGCGCGTGCTGGTATACTTCACCCAGATGGTGACGCTGCCCTTGCTCAACTGCATCGAGCAGTGCTCGCAGGTCGATCTGCCCAAGCTCCTGACGCAGCTGCACGCCGACCTCGCCCAAGGCACGATGGACACACTGCAACAGTGGCGCGTCACGTACCGCCACGTGCCGGTGGAGCCGCCGTCGACCGCCCTGGAGCACGAAGTGCTCAAGCAGATGTGCGCCGACGCCAGTCGGACTGTGAAGCTGCAGTGCGGCCGCGAGTACGGCTTCGCAGCCGACGACGAGGCGCCGCCGCGCGCCGCACAGCTCCACTTGCTGCCAGAGCTGGAGTTGGCGAAGATGCCAACACACAACATCGACGCCGAGTGCGACTTAGCGAAGTTCAGCCACCTCGCAGTGGTTGCGAAGTTCCGCAACAAGAACTTCTCGGCGAAGGGCATTCGGACAGATATGACGCTGTACCAGTCGGAGGTCCAGATCGTCGACCGCGTCACTATCGCCATCAAGTCGGTCCTTGCCAAGCGCGAGTCGTTGTGGACAGCCGAGCAGCGTGCACTCCTGCGCGAGCGGCTGCAGCGCAAGTTGGCCACCAGCCAGCATCAGCGCGACGACGTGCGCCGCCTCCTCATTGAGTGCAAGCGCTGGGGCGGCCAGTGCTCATCGGTTTACGAGCTGTTGGTGGCTCTTCGCGGCAACCCTGACATCGACGGGTGGCTCGTTCGGACCGAGCTCTCTTTCCACAAACATTCCCACTCGGCAGACGTCGCGGCGCGACCGGAGCTGTTCAAGCTCGTGCTAGTGTCGCACGCCGAGCGGTTTGAGAACTTGTGCGTGTTGCTGAGCAACGACACACACGAGGCGAGCGACGCCATGTCGATCGCGAACTTGCCGACGAATGCTGAGCTGGCCGCGACGCTGCGTCCGCCGGGGGAGGCTACGGCAGCCGGAGACGGCGAACGCGCTGACGCTGCGACCGGCACGCCCGCGCCTGAGCTGATGGTGCTGTCGGTCGTGATGTGGGAGATGGCGGCAGACTGCGTCGCTTAGTTCCTGTGCTACCCGAAGGAGGTCCGCGAGGATGGGAACATTGTCGTCGAGCACCTCGAACGGCTATACAAGAAGTCCGACAAACTGGCGGCACCCGGTCGTTGAGGACGTCCAAGTCGCCCAACCAGGGCAGCTCGTCCAGTGCTCAGTTGAGGGCGAGTGGTCGTACGCCAATCCTCGAGCAATTCGGTTCACCGCGACGAACTGCGAGTCTATCGCCAACGTTTTCGCCGCCACTGTCTTGAAAATGTGACCCTAGAGAGTGAATTGAGATGAGATTGGTGGAGAAATTGTGTATTTTGAAATTTTCCGAAATAAATTGTGTAAACTGAAAATATTGTTTTTGAGATCCTTATATAGTCGATTTAGTGGGGGTAGGTAACTTCAAATTGGCCATATCTGGCTTTGTTTGGGAGATATATCGTGCTCAAATCTGATTGGTCGAGAAATTGGGTACTTACCCAACTGAATTTTGTTATATCCTTATAGTCGATTTAGTGGGTGTAGCTAACTTCAGATTGGCCATACCTTGCTTTGTTTGGGAGATATATCGTGCTCAAATCTGATTGGTCGAGAAATTGGGTAATTACCCAACTTAAAATATTTTTTGGACATCCTTATAGTCGATTTAGTGGGGGTAGGTAACTTCAAATTGGCCATATCTGGCTTTGTTTGGAAGATATAGCAATTTTATTACAGCTAATTAAGCTAATTAGTTTAATTAGGTGGTGCTGATGAATTTCGAATTAATCAATTATTTTTCGATTTTTTTTTGTGCTAGGTATGATCAAATGACAGCGAAAAAAAACATGGAATCCGCCATGCACGAGCACAATTGCAAAAGCTGACTCCATACCCCCGACCCCTAGTATATTGTGCGATGCATGTGGGCGGGAACTTGGAAAACCGTACTGAGCACATAAACACGCAAGATATTATGCCTTGATAGTATATGAGGCACATTACTCGACCGCGGCAGATATCGAATACGCCAAATATGAATGATATTACGGTATCAAAAGACCAACACTAAGAGAAAGATCCTGTTCTTTACTTCGCATTTACCGGCATGCCCCTTCTTGCGCGTACAATAATCTGAGCTTGTTGGTCGAACTCCGATACACCACCTACTCGCTAAATTACACGGCGGCAACACCGTGCGGTGTATGTCGAACACGTCCCACAGTCATTTTGCTTGTGTGTACCATCAGCCACAGTCGAGAAAGACGGTCCCTCTCCAACTGTAGGTTGGTTGGTTGGTTGGCTATTGGAGTTGGGGTGCGAATCGACTGCGTAATGCAGCGCCCATAGCATCGTCAGCCAAATAGTGAAATGCAAGCAACATCGGCAATTAAACAGTGAATGTAAGCGGAAGTCAGTCAGAGTGACCTGCGACGGGGTCAAATACATGGGTGATGCAATGCCGTGCTACGATTCTCATTTTGTCAGATGTAAAAGAGGGTTAATGAGGAGATATATGCCAGAAAACTTGACTTCTGAAGGAAGCGGTAAAGTTGTCCCGATTAAACAACAGAAGAGGCGTCCCCTAATGTTTATCTAAGGGAAAGAGAAGCAAGTCCCAAGTGTCGTCTTCGTCTTCGGGTAAGTCGGCGGCAGGAAATCAATATGTGCC
Source organism: Ashinkailepas kermadecensis (assembly GCA_034440615.1). NCBI lineage: Eukaryota > Metazoa > Arthropoda > Thecostraca > Neolepadidae > Ashinkailepas > Ashinkailepas kermadecensis. Next base: position 189,456 of record JAOTOM010004303.1, on the reverse strand, counting down.
GCACTGACAGTGCATCATGGCACCTTGGACACAGCAGACTGTCACCGCCGGTCTCAAAAGGTAGCAGTGTGCCTCGTATGTGTGGCCAATTGGCAAGCGATATAGTGCCACCTTGTACCGTAATATTTCATTTGATGACGAAAACCATTCGCCAAGAGAGGGTTTGATTCTTCTCAGCGTGTTGCCTACGTTGGCGTCCCAACTGGCCTGCCACCTCTTGAAGTGGAGGCCTTTGATTTTTTTGATAAAAGACAGGAGAGACATCGTGTGTAAAGGGCCTGAGCAGCATGCCTCGCATCAGCGGCCTCGTTATCACAAATCCCCACGCGGCTCGGAATCCAGCAGAAACTACTTCCTTGCCGCTGATGGTCAGCGACGTGAATCTGGTCAGAATATCCTGTAATATTGGGTTCGGTCGGTAAAACGCTCCTAGCCCTAGCAGGCAACTGAGCAAGTCGTTTAATAGCACGTGTCGTGCCTCACAAGTAGACTAAATAAAAATAAATGCTTTGTTTATAGCGAATAGTTCTGTGTAGACAGATACGTAGGCTTGGAGAGAGAAGTTTCTAATCACAATACGATCATAAAGCACGTCCAACGCCAGCGTCGGTCTTCGAACCATCTGTGTACGCTGGGGTATAGTTTCTGTACGATAAAATATGTTCCGGTGCCCTCAGTCTCAGCTCATGCGGAACACCACCTTTCCCCGGCATGACAGTGAAACGTCGATATTTGGCGACGTCAATTTCCAAGGAGGACTTTTTAATGCTGTCACACGCATCACCTCGCGTAATCTTATGTTGTGTTCCTGGAATAGCGCGCTGATTCTAACGCAGAAAGATAGAGCACTCTCGCGCCGTCCTCCTCTGAATAAGTCCAGAACACGCCAAGAAAAACTGACCGCTACGTTGGATGGTCAGGGAACTGGTGCAGTTTTCACGCATAACGCATTCCGAGTTGTTCGTGGCGCAGAGCAAGGCATGGCTCGTTTTTATCTGCCAAAAAATTGGCAACCGGTGAGGTGCGAAAAGCGCCAGTAACAATGCGCAGCGGTGAGGTGTGCTTAATTTTGTCTAGTATTCATTTTGCTGGACTACAAGCACCATCATACACAAAACACGCATTGTCTAATTTCGACCGGATCGTTCATCGATACAGGCGAAGGAATGTTCGCTTGTCAACTCCATACGACGTTCGTACTGCCACCTAGACATTTAGTGTTTTAAAACATTTGTCACGGAGCCAAAAGTGGTCCATGTATGTCAAACGATTGTCGAATATAACGCCGAGAAAGTTGGCCGCCGGCTTTGTTGGAATTGGTTACTTGTAGATACATAATTTCATGTTTTCACATCCTTGATACCTGCAAAATATACGAGAGAGCGACAGATGGAAGGACGTAATCCACAAATAATGTCATTAATCATTAAAGCAAACAATGGTATGCTAAGCACATTACCCTGTGGGAGTCTGCCTATGAGAACCAGGCAGGAAGCTCATTACCGATGCGAACACGGAACTGGCGATCTGCTAATTTGTTTTAATAGATGTAGCCATTGGACCGTGAATGCCACATTCACAAACTTTTATAAGGATGCCTTGTCGCGACGTTGCGTCCAAGGTACCCTCTGTAAAAACACTGCTCCGAGGTGACGTTTGTTCGCAAGAGCAGAACGAATGTCGGCGTCAAGTGCTACAAGATGGCCTACAGTGCATCATGGATGTTGGATTGCCTAAAACCCATGGATATTGGGTGATATAAGTAGTGGTGTTTTATACATAAGTAGGTGTTAATGTGCTGCTAGACACATTTATCACAGCTCCAATTCCATTCATTCCATGAATACCATTTCTGGTACCACAGTAATCACAAAAGAAACGAACAATGTTGGTGTTATTCTTATAGAAATTCCCAGAGACCCTGCAATAATATCTTCCAGAACACAGCTAATTGTCTCTGCAATAATACCTTATTCTGAAAACATAGCTTAGAATGGGACTGGGAATGACATGGCCCCATAGTGCTGAACAATGTGTAGGAGAATGTTATATGTGCATTTAATTTATATATTCAATATAATATCATGGAGATCTATATGAGAGTCAGAGAATCTATGATAAATATTTACCATCTAGATTCATGCATAATCCATGAAGAAGTGAAAATATGTGCAAAATTAAATGTATGGAAGCCACAGGCCAATTGTTGGTAAAAATAGTTATCGCTTTCGATAACTATTCGAGTGTGATTCGTGCTTTCGAGTGTGATTTGAATACATTTGATATCAATTTCCTTGGAAAAATGACAACTTTTCAAGAGATCAGCAATTCAAGTTGAAGTACTGATATAGCAATTAAATAGTTATTTTAGCAAGAAGAGAACATTAAATTGATTTAAATAGCATTCAAAAACACCAGATTTTTGACAATGCAGACACACCCTTGCATTATTCTTCATACAATGAAGAATAATGCAAAATTGCCGACAAATAATTATCAAACCTAACCTACAGATGTTTGATTTCCTAAAACCTACTGATGTTGGATTGCCTAAAACCTAGATGCTAGATCTCATAAGACCTACAAATGTCGGATCACCTCAAACATATGGACGTTAGATGTCTTAAAACCTATGAATGTTGGTATGCCTAAAATGGATGGTGTCTGATCATCTAGAATCTACAAATGCTGGGTCATCACAAACCCACTGTCATAAAGTCATAAAGTGTTAAGGCTTAATAAGAGCCACAGGGGCCCATCTGGGTTAAGCCTATCTGGAAAAGGTACTAGAAATGTACATACTCTCACCCCAATCACTCCCTTACCTCAAGTTCCTAGGAAGCTATATATAGCAGCATATCTAGCACCAATTCACTTGCTATTGTATAACACACTCCCATTGTGCTACCATAGACAATCTCATCAGTATCACATCCCGAAGGAAGGTGCTGAATCCACTGCTAGGTACACCCTATTCTTGAATGCCTGTTTCTTTGACTCCAATAAATGCTTTACTTCCCCGGTCAGCCATGAAGGGTGCTTAACCCTGGTTAATCTAATTCGCCTATTGGGAATGAACCTATCCTGGCCTTGAAATAGTTTGTATTTTATCATTCTCCACATTTCATAAGCATCTAAGCCCTTCAAATAAGTCCTCCCAATTAATTTCATTCAGGAAGACCCTGAACTCATTGTAATTCCCTTTAGCAAAATTTGGAATCAATGTCTTATTGGTTCCTACATTTCCAACATACAATGAGAAGCGTATAATGTTGTGATCGCTATTACCCAAGGTCTCTCCTATGTTCACATTTTGTACAAAATTTTCCTCATTAGTGAGCACAAGATCTAATATTTCATTTTCCCTTGTAGGTTCATGTATCATTTGAAAGAAGACATTTTCCTCAAAACAATCCATGAAACTTCTTCCTGATTTGTTTAGACCTATAGTTTGGCTTCCCAATCCTGTTATGTTGAAATCCCCCAAGGAAACAGTTCTCTCATGCACTCTCCTACTTATTTCTTCCTGCATCAACCTGTCCATGTTTTCATTCTGGTCTGGAGGTCTATAGAATGCCCCAATCCTAAATTTTGTTCCATTCTTCAGAATGATATCTAACCACAAGGATTCTACTCCTTCATTATGTACACTATCATCTACGGAATGACATTTCATTACTTGTCTGACATACAAGAGTATACCTCCTCCTGTCCCTGCCTTCCTTTGATAAGCATGCATGTTGTAGCCTGTCAATTCAAATTATTGCAAGTTGTCTCCAAAAATGCTTTCATTAACCCATGCCTCTGTTATGCATACCAAATCTAGCTTTTCAGACCACATATATGCATGTAGTTCCCCAATTTTATTCCTAACACTTCTGGCATTCACATAAAAACATGATAAACTATTCCTTCCCTTGATTGCAAGACTTCTCTCTTTATCAGCTACATCCCCCCATGACCTGCCTAGTTTCCCTGTTTCCTATTGAGAGCCTCCTCATACCTATTGCTGAGCAATTCAACTCCTCTCTTGCTCAAATGTAACCCATCCAATGCAAACATTTCAGTCCTCCCCAGAAATCCCCCCACAAATCCAAGAACCCCACCCCAAGTTCCTTGCAAATATTGGCCACCCTGGTATTAAGCTCAATGGCCCTCGAGTACCACTCTATGCTTGTGTTTACCATAGGGAGGATGGATGTTACCATTCCTCGTTTCCTACTTCCTGCTAACCTACCTATCAAAGCCCTATACTCTTTTATTGTTTCCTCTGTTTTTGCTTTCCCTACATCATTTACACCAACCTGCACAATTACTATTGTGCTCTCTCCACTACCCTTCATTACTCCTTGCCATTACACTGATGCCTGAAACGCTTCAAATATAAAATATTTATAATGGTTAATATGCTGCTAGACACATTTATGATGACTTACTGCTTGTGTGTAACACACAGCAGTGACAAAAGAGAAGCAAAATGGGGGTATTTTTCTCATAGAATTGTGCAAAGACACTACAATGTAACATGGCTTAGAACCAGGGTAACTTCAACTGGGTTTCACTGGGCGATTGGCGCCGGCCTGAAAGAGATGGGAATTGGCGAGGCCCAGTAATGCTGCACAACGCACAGAATGATATTTTATGTGTATTGAACTTGGTTGGTTATTGGTTTTACGACACGTCGACCGTTGAGCCATATAGCGTCGCCAATCTCTCACGCCGATTGGTCGCGGGCGAAGAGTAGCGACAGGTGAGACTCGAACCCACAATCTTTCGATTGTGAGACGAGCATCTTACCCCTAGACCACTCGTCCCCTATGTGTATTGAACTTAGATATTTCAACATAAGATTATGGAAATATTGTGAATATATGACTAATACTTTAGTTGTATCATTTGATAAACAAATTAAATGAACTTATGAAAATGCATATAAAAGAATTATAACAAAAAAACATGAATTATTCTTACAAGCCACAGAGTACCACAAAATCTGTAAATATATTAAAGAAACCCTTAGACAAATTTTTGGTCAAAATTGTTTTTTTTTTGCTGATGTTACTGATATTGCTACTGATTCCATTCCAAGATAAAACTTGCAGGTGTAAGCAATTAAGTCAATCTGTGCTTTAGGGTCTTTTTATGAATTCTTGGCTTTTTGTCCCCAATACAACACTGATGAACATGATTAAGAAAATGTGACCACTCACTTCTTCTGCAAATGCTTACTTTTCAGTTGTAGGTATGCAATGTCAAGAGTGCTGCACCAGATCACAGGTCAAGGTAAAATGTATTTCAGATGAGAGCTGACATATTGGCCATTGCTTCTCTTATTTGATGATGATGATTATTGGGGTTTTAGGGTGTGTCAACCCCATTGGGTTATATTGCACCCATGATTCTCTTATTTGAACCATCTTAAGCATGAAGTAGGAATGCTGAGCCCTAATTTTGAGTATCAGACATATGAGCGGACACTGTTGTTTGTTCATCAGCCACGTACGGTCAACGGTGGAGGTGAAATGGTGGCGAATAAGCAATTGGATGCATTATCATGGTTTGTCATGGAAAGCCAGACTACCAATTTGATGTGTTCTTCACGTGTGCTACAGGCATCTGTTATGAGGGAAACTTTGCAGTTGTCATCCGATAAGGTGAAGGGGGCTCATAGGCGTAGGAACGTCTCAAAAAGTGGGTGGGCCGGGGTCAACAGCAGGGGCGCATCCATAAATTTCGCAATATACCATGGTTGAGCACTTTTGGCTAGAGAACCAGATAATTTGAATAGTGAACACACAATTTTCAAGGGGGCAGGCCCAAGGGGCCCCTAAGGGGGAGGAGGCAGGCCCCTGGGGGCGTCTATGGCTAACAGCAGCATGTGGTACTGAAAAAGAACTATCATCGCAGCATAAGTACTTCCAAATTCACACTTCTCGCTGAACATCGAAATATTCACGACTGGTGGATTCAATAATAGGTTTATCTTCCTGGTGCAAGGGAAACCATTAGTACCTTTTGTTGTTCAATTAAAATTTCAACTTCCGCTTCCGCTATGCTTCAACTTCCGCTATGTGCGTGTGTGTGGGGAGTGTAAGCTCATTACAGCCTCACCAACGGATATGTGGTATACCCTAGTTTCCATGAATGGGTACTTTACGTCACTAAGATATCCCCCTTGTAAATGTTCACCGATGTTCGTGAGGAGAAAGAATAAGCAAGAACGTAGCTTAATTGCTGCCACATGGCAAAAGAAGTCTCATGATTGATGCTGGAAAGGATGAGAAACAGGAAAGACGGGTCATCGCTGGTTAAAAATGCTTTGATCCGGTGTGTGCCAGACCAAGATTGGCAGGCTGACAGACTGGGGCAAAGAAAAACGTAATACATAAACATACATTGTATGGTGTTTGTCCGTAGGGCCTAACTCCAACACATAGATGATCAGTCACCTCAATAATCTCTGTAGTACACATTGTGCACCCTAGAATATCTGCCACTTGAAACGAAATGCTACAACTACATCATGTGGCACCCGGCTGAAACGGAATGTAAGCGCTTATTTTTGGGACCAACAACTCAGCACAAAATAGCTGACATGTGACAGCACATGGCACCTCATATTCATAAACGCGTTCAGACTTAAGAGCCACAAGAACCTATCCTGAATTCAATTTAAAGATCAGTTCTCTTCTTCCCACGTTTTCTGGTGGCTAAGAAATCAAGATAACCGCTGAGCTTTAATGCACCTCATCTCTTTGGTTAAATACGCTCCCAGGTTGGCAACCGAACTGAGACTCTAGTTAGGAGTTCTTTCTTGGAACTTTCCGTTTTTCTTTGTCTACGGATGTGCTTTAGGGCTCCAGCCAATTTTAGTTACAGGCCCGGCACATTTTTGCGACCCCGGCTCTTTTTTATAGTTTTGTTGCGTTTTTGTACACCGACGATGTCTTTTTGTTTAGGTATCAGCGCATTATCCCAGACCCCGAAGTGTTTATTTAGTGCCCGGTCTTTTTGTTTCCTTTCTAGGACCATGCCAATTTTGTTTCGGCCCCAGCCTGTTTTTTTAGGCACCCATGCGGTCTCAAGGCCCCGGTGTGCTTTGAGGGCCCCGTTGCACTTCGTTTTAGCTCCCGGTGTATTTATTTGGAGCTGCAACGCATGTTTTAAGGCCCTGCCGCTTTTTGCCAGACTCGGTACGCTTTGGAGGGCCCAGTGCATTTTCGTCCTTCAGTTGTGCTCTTAGGGTCCCGCTGTGTTCATTTTGGGTTCCTCGCTCCCATTTGTGGGACCCCAGCACGATATTGGGGGCTCCGGTATAATTTATCGGGGTCCCGTCGCGATTTTTCGTGTCCAGGCGCGTGGTTCCAAGGGGGGGGTCGGGGATCCGACGCCAGTTTTCTGAGCTCGACGCAATTTTTGGTCACTTCTTCTGAATTATGTAAAGTCCGATCCACGGCCATATTTTTTGTCTGGCCCCCGGCGACATTTTTTGGTGTCCCATCGCGATTTTTCGAACTCCGGTACGTCTTTCGGTGCCGTATGCGATTTGTTAAGGCATCCGACGGTATGTTTGGGTTAAGGAGCGATTTTCCTGGATTTTTGGGAATCTCTATATTTTGGAGGGCGCCGGCTTGATCCTTGTCGAGCTTCTATGCGATTTTTGGGCAACGCTATGCTTATTTGTGCCCATCGACGACAATTTCTGGGAGCCCCGAGGGGAATTTTTCATGCCCCGACCAGAATTTATAGGAACACCGACATGAATTTTTGGTTCCAAGCGCAATATTTGGGGGCTGGCGCTAGTTCGCGGGGCGCGTTGTACTTATCTGAGACTCGGCGCGATTTTGGCATTCCCGGCGCAAATTTGTGGGCCGGTGCAAGTTATTTGGTGCCGGTTGTATTTATTTACAACCACTAATTCTGGGGGCCCGGACGCGAATCTATTGGGCCCTATAATCATTTTTTGGGTCTCCGACGAAATTCTTGGGTTCTTGGAAGCCCACCTCTTCAGGATGAGGGAGTGGGGGTATTTGCATCTTTGGTATACCACTGCGGTTGCTCAACGAGTTTTTTTGTCAGCCGATGGCAACATTTAGAGTAAAAAGGCCCTTAGGAGAACATTCTTTCAGGATCTGTTCTGAATTATCCGGTGCTTGGGTCGACTCGAAGGAGGCGTTTTGTAATATTTTTGGGTCGACTTCTATTTTTTGTAAGCCTCCTGCGGGATATTTGTGGGCCTCGGTACGATTCTTCGGGCCCCAGTGCATTTTTTTTTCGGTGCCCCAACGTGCTTCTTTTCCGGGGCCCGAAGCGTTTTTTGGGTCTTTGACGCAATTTTTGGGGCCGCAGAGTAACATTCCAGGTAGGAATTGATTTTTGGGAAGATAGCTGCGACTTGTGGGGCTCCGGCGCGACTTTTTGGGCCCCTAGTGATTTCCAAGGGCAGCGACGCGACGTTTCTGGGTCTAAGTGTGATTTTTGGACCCTGTCTTCATTTGTTGGGATGCCTATCGCGAGTTTTAGAGGTATCGACCCGTATTTGGGGGTCCAACACGTTGTAACAAAGTTTCTATAAAATGTACTTTTCGGCTGTCAAATGAGTATACTCTGGCATAATGCTATAATGCTGTCCCGTAACTGTGCATGCTGTGACCCCGTAAGCCAGCCGACCTACCGCGTCCCGTAACTGTAAATTCTGCATCCCGTAAGTGAGCCGGCTTGTCGCCCTGAACTGTAACGCGAGCCGTAACGGTCCGTCCGGCGGCCGACGCTGTCGCCGTCGCGGTGCTGTCGACCTAAGCGTTTTAGAACAATGCCGGGCCGTTGGCCCGTGATCTGCTGCGGAGGGCAGCTGGCCGGCCGGGGTGTACCTGTCGAACTACCCTCACGAGGAGACCTGTCTGGACTGTCGCGCGGTCGGTCGCGTGTTTAAAAATTAATAACTGGACTTCGGCCTAAAAATTCAGAACTAGGGATTATCGCTGTCGGCTGTTGTCTGAGAACATTTCGCGTACGTATGTACTGAAGTCTGAGTGTTACCGTTTAATTGCTCAACTTGCTGCACAATATACCGTGCAGAGGACAATCTATTTGAACAGCCGAACTGGTTGTCGTGACGCAAGGTCAAAAATCCTAGACTATCACGTGACCTATAGAGTCCAACGTCTTTACTACAACGTCTTGGTTTCTTTTGGAACAATTGTTGGAACCCCAGAGTGATTTTCCATGTCCAGACTGTTTTTTCGTTGCCCCGGCTTCATTTACTGGGTGTTCTCGATGATACTTTTAGGGCCCCGGTGCGACTTGTCGATCCCCTAGCGTGATTTGCATGGGCTCGGGCGCGACTTTTCTGTATCTTTAGGCTAAGCGTGATTTTCAGTGGCCCCGGCCCAACATTTTGGAGTCCCCATTGTGATTTTGAAGAACCCGGCACGATTTGTTCGGCCCACAGCTTGATTTTCTGGGTTCAGGCGCGAATTTTTTCAGCACCCAGCGTGATGTTCAGGGGCTCAGTGAGTCTTTCTGCGGCACCCATCGTGATTTTCAAGGACCACGGCACGACGTTTGTATGCTCCCAGCGTGATTTTTCAGGTGCCCGGTACAACTTTTGGGGGCCCCAGCGCGATTATCGGGAGTCCCGACCCGACCTTTCGGGACCAGCGTGATTTTGAGCGCCTGGCCAGTCTTTCTGGTGCTCAGTGTCGATTTCGAGGGCCCCGGCGTGACTTCCGGTGTTTTTGGCCTCCAGTGTGATTTCCAGGTGCACGGCCTGACCTCTTATGGACTTAGCGTGATTTTCTGGGGCCCTGGCGCGATTTATCGGGGTCTCGGCGCCACCTTTTTGAGGCCCAGCGGCATTTTCATGGGCCGGGTCCAACATTTTGGAGCCCTCGGCGTCATTTTTAGGGTCCGGGACGATTGTGAGGCCCCAATGTGATTTCAGGGGCCTTGGTGGGATTTTGGGAGCCCCATCGTCATTTTCAGGAGCCCCTGCGCGACTTTTTGGGACCCCAAAGTGATTTATATGTTCCCCGGTGTGATTGTTGGAGACACCAGCAGGATTTTTATGGAGCCTGACGATATTCTTCCGAACCCCGGCGCGATATTGGGGGCCCACAATCTCTCATGAAGAGGGGGACTGCTCCAATTGGTACTGGACTGCTCCCTTTGGTACGCCATTGCGCAACCCAATGATTGTATAGTTTAACAATGACGTCTAAGGAGTACATCGCACAACATCGACTTTCCTATGTCCATTTAACTGCTTGCACCACAAGTAGTGTTCAGAACTATACACCCTGCATTTGGCATAAATTCATCCCATTATTTTAGGGGTTCTTAAATCTCAGCCTGGACGTACACATCGCTGGACGATGAAAAGCCTTGATAGTAGTCTCCATTGTAATTCGGTGTTTTAATGCTCTTAATCAAAGTGTCTTCATTGAATAGATTATGGGATCAGAGTCTATACTAAGCAGATAATGTTACATATGCCATGAGCCCACCATCTTACCGAACCACTTCTGTTGAACGACAATTTGAATTCAATGTTTAACGTGCTGTCAATGCACTACCCCGTTACCCAGCTGAAGATCCACTCGGGTCAGTTGCCATGCTCGTCATGTGCCTTCTCAGGTCACATCTCTTTACTCATCACATCATCACTCTTCATATCACCCCTCATGTAACCTTGTCAGGTCGCATCTCAAGTGCCTAATCCTCTCTGGGGATTCTAAGATTCTGAGAGGCGTTCTCGCACTTGAAGTTCATATTATAATGTGTGGACTTTATTATTGTATCTATGCTACCATAATAAATGATGGAAATAAGTAGTTTGCTATATTGGATGCCAGCACCAATGATACCCAGGCATCTGAATCAAAAGGTTGGACATCTGTGTGCTGTGCCAAACTGTGAAAATACATTGAAATGTGGAAATTTGTATGTTCTATTCCATACTAGTCACTCAATGGATGTATCATGGTAGTAATTTGCATGCTTCAATAATCATATACATGTAAACGTTTAAGTGTATGGCAGCTATCACCAAGGCCATATATAATACTGTAATATCAAGGCAAGGAAATTGCAATTGCAAATTGTATGTCTTACCTATATTGTGTTACATTACTGCCCTCAGCCTTTACAATTTTCTGCTTTAGGCAATATTAATGAAATCGATGTTAAATATGTTAACAGTAAAAGAACCACAGTGAAATTCTAGTATGAATGTATTTTGGTACTGGCTGGCACATTATCTGCTTTATAGTCTTTTCATAACATAATACAAGGTGAGAATATCCATATATCTGTTGTATTACATCAACTCCTGAATTAGCTGCATTGTTGTAGGGTCATGTCCAAGTGTGCATGACTTAAGAAATGAAGTGCTACAATGTGATATGCTCTGCTCTTACCTACTTATGGATTGCAGGGAGTTTTTCACATATTCAAATGCTGCATTTTAGAAAACTTAGATGTCTCAAAAGTGGGAGGGCCAGCTACCATTGTTGCCCCCCCCCACATTGAAAAGTGGGTGAGCTATTGCCCCCTACCCGCCCCCCCCTGTTCCTATGCCTATGAGGGGGCTCACACCAAAAAAGGGCCTTTGAGTTCGGTAACATTGCATACAAAGTATGTTTCAACAAAAATAAAAATGCAGCATAACCTAACCTGGCCTAACCTCCCTTTGGAGAAAAAAGCAATGAAAAGTTGAAAAATGTCAAGCAATTTATTTTCTTCAAATTTGCTAACTTCAAAAAACCTAACCCAACTTAACCTAGCCTAACCCAACCTGTTTTTTAAGAAAAACCATTTGCAAATGTTGGACAATTTTTTGTATTATAAACTTTCAACCTTAAAATACATAAACTAACCTAACCTAATCAAACATAACCCATTTGGTTGTTATATGAAGGCAAAGCATGTGTAAACCTTGTCTTGTGAACACATTAAAGCACAATAATACCATCAGGTCTTGGATATTTTTTGTAATACATAATTTCAGCTATAAGGGTACAAGTATTCACTGTCCGTAACCAGCGCACGGTCGGTTCGTACTACCGACCGTAACGACGGCACGTACGGTCTGTAAGAACAACGTGCGTAGCGAGCGTACGGTCTCTACCTACCGTTCGGCAGTGGAGCGTGGATACTTTCTGTACGTACGGGTGGTGCCAGTTGGGGTGGAGTGCAGGCTGATTATGACCTCATTTGACCCTGAAGGCATTGACCTAGGGTAATGAAATGTATACTGTTGTGAGTTCACTACAGCCATAATTCCTCCAAATTGCATGCTTCTAGTTTCAGTAGTTTAAGAGATCTTAAGGGGCCGGAAACCGCCCACTACCCCCCCCGGTAAGCGTTATATGGGAGAGGCATGTTGAACAGGGATCTTCTGCACTTCCTATGGTAGCGTTGCTGTCACTAAAAATGTAACGGATTGTGCTCACACAATCGGGCTGTTATACTGGACATAAACAACTGGATATGTGTGCAATGTTTTCATGGTGTCACAAACCCTTGCTGTGTGTCCCATCAGGTTTTTGGCCAGAGTTGCGCATTGAAAGAAGTCTGACCTTCAGTGTGCTCGAATGCCTCCCCCCTCAAATTTTTCAGCCAGAAGCACCCTTCCAGAGACAAAGTTCCACGAAACAGCCCTGACCGTTAACGACTGTGTGATCGGTTTAAAAGTGAAGCGACGCCGGGATTTGACCCGACACCACTGGCACGGAAAGGAGGCACCTTAACCTCTAGGAGGTTAAGCTGAGGATGACCTCTAGCGTAATAGGGCCGCATTTGCTGCACGTAGTGAATAGTTCACTGCGCACTGGTGACGTTCCAGCCGGATGGAAGGAGGCGACCGTTTTGCCGCTGTATAAGAAGGGCGATCGTAGCGACCCAGGGAATTTTAGACCCATATCGAAATTGAGCGTTGTTGGCAAGATTTGCGAAAAATTGGTTTGTCTCCAGCTTTCCACGTATTTGGAAGATAATCATGTTTTGTGCCCAAATCAGCACGGTTTTCGAAGTAGGCATTCTACGGAGACAGCAATGTTAGAGACCGTAAATTTTATGTCAACAAGTATAGACTGTGGTCGTGTGGCGACCATCCTGGCAGCGGATACGTCTCGTGCGTTTGACACTGTGGAACACGGTCGGCTGTTAGACAAGATGGGCTGGTACGGCATTGATGATCATTGGTTTAGGGATTGGCTGCATGGTCGAACTGAGACAATTCAGGGCAGCTCCGTTGGGGCGCTACCAGTGACCCACGGTGTGATTCAAGGTTCTCTATGTGGCCCAAAATTATATTTTATTTTCACCAACGACCTTGGATCTCATCTCCCAGACGGAAAACAGGTCGCCTACGCTGTTGACGTGCAATTTCTGGACTCAGACACCCCGGCAAATTTTGAAGTATTAAAACAACGAGTAGAGCACACCTTGAGTATGGCTCTAACTTGGTTTACCCAAAATCGGCTCAAAATCAACCCTAGCAAAACGGAACTAATAGTTGTAAAATCTCGGCGTCTGAAACTTGGCGAAAACTTCTCTATCACATTTGGAGACAACGAAATCAAGCCCTAGCCCCACGCCAAAATTATCGGCATCTATGTAGATTCAGCTTTGTCATGGGAAAAACAGATATCCCAAGTAACTCGCCGCTGCTACTGTGTTCTCGTCGGGCTGTCAAAATTACGGCACAAAATTCCCCCCGAAACGAAAAAGTTACTGGTTCAGGCATTGGTTTTCCCCCCACATCTATTACAATATGACTGTTTGGGGGAGCTGCAACAAAACTCAGAAACACCGAATTCAAAAGGTCATCAATTTCGGCGCACGTACCGTCTCTGGCTTAAGTCGACGAGAGCACATTACAGCGACGCTAGAGGCCCTGGATTGGCTGAAGTTCGACAACATGCTTCAGGAGCGCGATTTGGCCATGGTTGGAAGACTGCTTGCAACATCTGACCCTCTTACATTGGCAAACAGTCTCCAGTAGGAGCACTTGAGGAACTTACGTGAATAAATTAGAGCTGCCCCGCATTAATACGGAAGCTGCGAGGCGCAGCTTTCTGTATCGGGCGGTCAGCACGCGGAATAATAGGGTTGATGCTCAGGGGCGTATTTGATGGCATGTTTTATCATTTTATCTTTTTCCATTGACGTTTTGCGTTATTTAGTGTTTTTCATAATTCGAGTTTCTCTTTTATCATTGAACCATGTATTGACGCGAGTGCTGAAAAGCCATGAGTATGGAGAACTCAATATACGACTATGACTATGACTATGACTATAACCAACTGATCCAATCCCCAATATGACGACTGGAATATGCAGTTATAAATTATTCGTGAAATAGGGTGGAATATACCACTTTCTGAACACTGAATCGACATCCCTCCCAATGAAGTATCGACATCGTGTTTCGTGATGAGTCATATATCTACTTTTCAACAGTACCTTGTTGATAAGTACCATGATGATGCTTATCATTGCTGATTGTAATGCACGAACATCTCTTAGCGCAATTCCAGGTAAGAGGATTACCTATGATGTGGTCTGTTATACAATATCACTTGATAAGGATAGGTATTCTGAATCGTTATCGCTAAAATAGTTGTCCCGAAGTTTGGTACCTCAAACAAAGAAAAAAGGTGCACATAAGAGTACACTGCTGGATCAAAATTGTGTTTGAAGAACTTATCAGTCTCGTTAAGCGACATGGTTTCAATGACGCATTTTTACATCCTACTGTACTCGTTTTGACATCTCACACCTAACGAAAAACCATTATTTGAATGCTGTAAATATGCTATGTAGAGCATGCTGACTGGAGAGATCTTTATCACCTCGCCAATCTCTGATGAAGTGGTGTATGCTCGTTACATGCCACCAAAAATATTGAGAGTACTTTTCAACCAATTTTGTATTTGACATGCCAGCATTTCAGTCAATGATTAAAGCAAAACAAGATCACATGATGTTTACCTGCTAATTGCCTCTCATCTAAATAAGTACTATCAAATTATAAAACAAGATGAATTCCTCTTACAGGTCCTAGAGTGCATAGTGACATCACTAAAACAGTTGGCATGTACACAATAAATGGTAAATTTGTCATAAAAGGTTTGTATTTTTTATAATTTTTGTTTCGAATACCATGCTTATGAAGGTGACTAAGATGATCAGACCACTTATTTTATGTGCAAATCCTTACTTTTCAGGTTGTGAGCAAAATAATGCTGAAAAGGTGCTTTGAGTTAGGTAATATAGCATAAAAAGAAATGTTAACAAAACAAAATAAAAATGCAGCATAACCTAACCTAACCTAGCCTAACTTACCTTTAAAAAATCCAACCAATAAATTTTGTTTAATGTTGAGCAATATATTTACTGAAAATTATCAATATTAAACAAGAAACATAACCCAGCATAACCAGTATTATTGGAGATCAAGGTTAAATTTCATACTTTGAAATTTTTTTAATACAATGTATTTTCATGTGAAAAAAGGCAAGTTGACCACTCATTTTCTCTGCAAATAATTAGTTTTCATTTGGCAAAGAAATACACCAGCATAATCTTCCCTCTACAAATATAGCCCACTATATATAATTACCCATACTTGGTGTGTCACAGACATGATAAAGAATAAATTCAACACTTCACGCACTCAATTCAATACTCTTTGACATCAAAAACCTTATGCTTCTAGCTTAATTCGATATTTATTCCCGACAACGAACATTTTTCCAGCCAGACGTGTCTGTAACCTTTCATCAAGGCCGGAAGTTTCTTGCGATGATTTTAATGTTAATGGCACAGCTAACAATGTTGCCTAGATTTGATGATGTCATGTCTGAAAAGTTTCTTTGGAATGATTCTGGTTTTCCTGTTAGGTTAGGTTATGTTATAATATATTTGATATACTATGCAACATCTTAGTCTAGGCTAGGTTAGGTTATTTTATGATTTATATATGATTTACCTATTCACATGCAATTTTTGAACTCTTGATTCTAATCAGAACACTCAGTAGACACACTACACACCAGACACAGCCACGTGCAAGATATGGCATGTGTCAGTGAAAGTTTAGCTTCACAGTGTGAGGGTTGTGAGGGTGCATTCAATCCACATTTGTTAAGAGGTATCAGGGGAATAGGGCTGGATAGTTAGGGTAGATAGGCATTGATAGGTGTGTGGGATATTTGTGGACTGGTTTCTTCAGGATGTGGGATGGTAGGGGTGGTCTTTTTACCAGGCTTATGGTATCTTCCATTTACAGACTTAACTGGATGGGCCCTTGGGTCTCTTATTAAGTATAAATGCTTTATAACTTTATATAGGGTGTACCTAGCAGAGGATTCAGCACCTTCCTTCAGGATGTGATACTGATGAGATTGGCTATGGTAGCACAATGGGTATGATTGGAGGAGTTTGTAATTGTTGTGTGTTATGCAATAGCAAGTGAATGGTGCTAGATAGGCTGGGATATATAGCTCCCTAGTAACATGAGATAAGGGATTGATTGGGGTGAGCATATGTACATTTCTAGTACCTTTTCTAGATAGGCTTAATCAAGATGGGTCCCTGTAGCTCTTATTAAGCCTTAACACTTTATGACTTTATGACTTTAGGGTTGTGCTCCAGTATCTCACTGAATTATTCAGCTTTCTTTTGAGGAGTCACTCAAGTTTAGAATTTTTCCGACAGCACTGTGTCGTTCCCAGCTAGGCTATTCTCTCAAATTGTTCCAAGGTCTCCTGGTATTTGTTATTTTTAAGGAATTCTACAGCCACAAGATTCATAATTTCCTTATTGAAGCATCAAAGCTTTACAAGCCAGAGTGTGAACGCTGTGCTGGTCAGTCTGACACTATCGAGGTACAAATAAATGAGCCACAGCCCAGAAGATCCCATTAAGGTATGTAAATGTTTGCAGGGCTAACTCATGAAATACCATTTATATCATAGCACATTTCCTCTATCTTGCTTATGACATCATCAATTGTATTGACCGCCATTGACTTAAAGGTAACCATTAGCAGAGAAAATAAATGATCACATCATCTTCACCACATCATAAAAAACATCATATTAAAAAAATCCAAAGAATCAAACTTTACCTTGATCTCCAAATTTACTGCCTACCTAATCTAGCCTAACCTAACATATGCTTCATTTGAAGTAAAAAAATCCCAATAAGAAAATTGCATCCTTTTTGGTATTATTGTGCTTTAAGGTGGTAACAATAAAAGTTTTAACTTGCATTTTCCTCCTTAAGACAAACAAATGGGTTAGGTTTGGTTAGGTTAGGTTTTTTAAGTTGGAAACTTTGTCCAAGTGTTCCCAAAAAAAAATTTATTTGCACAGAGAATAAGTGATCCCATCATCTTAGCCTCATTCACAACATTGCATTGGAATGATGAATTTCAAGAATTAATAAAACACCACGTAGCACAAATTTATGACTGCATTCTGAAAGTCACTCCACTTACCATCCTCTCCTTGGCTTGTTGCAGAAACCTTATCATGTTTGACATCGTGGAAAGTGCTCTGAACACACCACAAGCGAAAATACCGTTCAAACCTTGGAGGAAGATTTGATTTCCAGTAACTTTAAAAAAATTGAAAGTTAATGCCACACATTATTAAATGATCTATGCATCACATGGAGGCCCCAATTACATATTAACATCACCAACTACCTACAGGTAATCTTCAAGTATTACCCCTCACGCTTTGTTTATATCAACAATGCATCCGAGTCACCGTCAGCTGACTGCCAGTCAGCTGTTAGTGACGTAACTAAAACGTACAGAAATAACACTTCCATATGAGTGCACTGAATGATCCCGGGGCGTCACCAGGAATATTACTAAGGGGTCGATGTGGACTTAATCCATGGGCGTCAGGAACAAATTTATGACTACGAAGCGGTTGTGCAGGTATATATTCAGGGCTTCACAGGACATTTTCCTTTCATGGGTGGTGGTTGAGATGTCACTAGATATAGCACAAGGAATTTCCTGCTAGGGGAGGATGTGCAGATTCTATTTCACGATGGTGAAAACCTAACCTAACCTAACCTTTATAAATATTCCTGGTGACTCCCTTGACTCCCTTGGACCCCAGAGCCAGGGCTCAAAAAAACCTTTCGGTGGTCGCCGACGACATTCAATTCTTTGAAATTGGTCGCCGATCAGGAACGGGTCCAATAGGGAGGGGGAGGAAGTGGCGGCCCTCCATCGGGATTGGATAACATCAAATTTCCAAAACGTGCTTTTTTCGTTTGCTCCTTTTTGAAAATTTGTCTGCCTTCCAGCTTTTCATCGATTTTTTCCTCAGCAATAGGTGTCGCTTCGCACCCTGAATAAATTGTGGCGCGCCAAAAGGAGTGTCCTGCCGATAGGAACTTCTAAATCCGTCACCGTCGCATGCAAGGAAGAGACTGAGAGACTGTCTGTAAACCATTTGTCATTGACTGTGCAGATGAGCAAAGTCGCTCGGAGACAGTGGGGGATGAACAAAATTTGCTCGAAGATAGCTAAGGATGACACAATCTGGAGTTTGGCACATAAAGATGAAAAATCCCAAGCGATATTTGGCAATCTGACATCAATTGCTCCCAATCTTCCATCGTGTATATAAGAGATAAAATGTCGAGTCCCATATGAATACTTATAATTCAGATTAACTGTTATCTACATCATGTTGCACACAAAACAACGAACGTTTATTCATTGCTGACAGGTACAGTACTTCTATACGTGGATGGTAGTAACTGAACCAACTAGGAGGCATAAGCCCCTTTGTTTAAGATCTTCTTAAGCACATTTCTCAGCTGGGTACATTTTGTGGAATAAGCATGAAAACACGCTGATATGAATGGTATCCTGGTCCAAATGAATGTCGGTGGTGCATTTCCAAAAAGGAAGAATGATTTTTGTAGACAATATAAGATAAGGCGCAACTGATATCACCATTTACACCATTGCCTATTAGTTTATCCGCGGCAGTGGCCGCCTCATAGCCACGGCAGTGGCCGTCTCACAAGTGCGGCAGTGGTTACACCACAGCCGTCACAGTGGCCACCTCACAGGTGCGGCAGCGGTTTCCTCACAGCCATGACAGCGGCGACCTCATGGCCATGACAACGACCGCCTCACAGTCCTGACAACGGCCGCCTCACAGCCGTGCCAGCGGCCGCCTCACAGTCGCCAGCGTGGCCGCCTCACAGCCGTGACAGTGGCCGCCTCACAGCCATAGCAGAGGCCACCTCACAGCCGTGACAGCGGCCGCCTCACAGCACCAGCAGAGGCCACCTCACAGCCACAGCAGAGGTCGCCTCACAGCCGTGACAGCGGCCGCCTCACAGGTACGGCAGTGGCCGCCTCCAATAGTCATCACAAGCATCACAAGTAGTCATTTCTACTTCACCATATCTCGAAAGACGAAAGCTATGCTAAGCTCTAAAGATCCCTGGACGACTTGTGGTGGGAGATCACAGTTCCTTCCATCGCCCCCCCCCAATGCTTGTGAAGATAAAATCGTTCAAGCGAGGGTTTCTTTGAAGCACTCTGTATGTGATAGTCTGTGTGTGCCACGTCACGGGCCCACGGCAGGGGCGTTCCGCCGAACAATCAACTGATGTGAGACGTTTTGGTGGTCAGCACGTGGTTTATGCCAAACATGGCTATATCTGTGCTTGCCACACTTTCAACCACGCCCTCGGCGAGATAAGCCACAGATGCACCAACAGTGCCGACACTTGCACTGCGAGCGCAGCAGTTTCTTCAGGACGTGGTAAGCGGCGCGGACGGACTCTGGTGGCACGGTGTTGGGAGTCAACACGCTAATGTGCAGGCGAGACGCAGCTGCCAGTGCAGTGCCGACGACGCTCTAGGTCGGCGACTCCCGGATGGCGCGCAGGTCACTGAATATGCGGATGTCAATCTTGTAGGATCACTTTTTGATATTGTTGTACTTTGGAGCAGCCTAGCAAATCCATGCTCATAGTTCGGTTCTTGCAGTGCGGAGTCAGTATCAAGGTGAAGGCCGACATCCCCTTAGCTTGATAAAAGAGAAAAGGGTTCACACAAAACGCAATGCATGCGGGGACTTTTATTAATAGGCGACGGTGGGGTAACTGAGATCAACGCTAATAATGCGAAGTTGAAGTGAAACATTTGGTCGGCCATAAGATATCAAGATATTGCGCCAACGATCCAAGTCTTGCACCATGTTATTGTCCCACTCAGTCGAACAGGGAAGGATATGCAATCGATAGTGATCAGAAAAGGGGTATATAGTTATACCACCAGATTAGTGACAGCTATGGTTGGAAAAATACGATATTCCTGTATTTCCGGCATCCAGAACATTATCCTCTTGAGGAAATCTTCCTCATTTTATCCCTTGGAGGTTCGATGGTGCTGTTAGACTATAAACTGCTCTGTGATGTGCTCAAGATTCACTGGAAAGTGTAGGGCGATATTCCGATGTCATTGACTGGAATAATAATATCCTCTCGCTGCATGAACTCTGCAGTCGATGCGCCCCTAAACCCCAATAGCAATATCCTCTCCATATTCAATTACCCATACATTTCCCTCTCCACATCCAGGATTACAAAATACAAATCCAACCGTGGTGACTGCTGACATGCAATCTGTCCAACCAGAATTGGAAAAATGTTCCTGTGATGGATGTTTGTCATCCAGAACACTATCCTCCATGAAAAAGCATGGTCTTTTTGGCCACAAGATTGGAGATGTTTGAAAATGACTGCAAACTTCCTCCTGTTTTATACATGCCCAAGCTGACTGGCCAAATACAAAAAGGAGTTTACGGTTCAAAAAGACAAAATTGTAACTTTGGAATGGAATGCCAAGCATTGTGCTCTCGAAATGCAACAGTAAACAACACATTGAGCCATGTTCAACATTCCTTTCTTTGAAACTAAAGAATTCCACCTGAATTTTGGCATACAGCACCAAACATACTGCATATATGCAAATATGTTACAGCTGATGACAGCTCTATTGAAGGGAAATGTATTATCCAAATTTTACTCGTTTTCAGTCTTTGCCATATGTTGAACCAAGTTGAAAAATGCATATTATTCTGGACATATCTAGCATAGTTCCAGAAAAAAACACAAATATAATAGTGCATATCCAGGGATATTTGGCAAAAGGATGCTTGAACCAAGCATCATTTTTTCAAGCATAACTCAATACATCTGCACATGTTCCATAATGTTTCTACAGTGCCCACAAATTCTGGCTCAATTATTATAGTTTCAAATATGACATAATAACATGCATGTATTCATTTTGCACAAAATTTGGATGCCAAAGACATATCCTCGCCAGAGTAGAAAAAGACCATCTGTCCTAGATATATCCTATTCTAGATATATGGATGAAACCCATCGAAAGAAAAGTACCAGCATTGTGCTGTAATATTCATGCATATTAGCATTGCAGCTTATTCTTTAACAAAGCATTGTAAATGGCTCATCAAATTTTGATATGGCAAGCTGGATGGCAAAGAAAAGCAAAGCATTAAGACCAATTATGAGCACCAGTTCTATATTTAAATATTCTTACATATATCTTTACCTAAACCCTTTCCACTTGCCATCTTCAGAACTTCAGTAATTTGCAGGTTGGACTGCATGCAAGACGTGCTAATCAGTAATCAGATGTTTTCATCTGTAAAGCAGGTGTTAGGATAGGATATCCTAGGTTGCGGTTTTCAATTTAATTAACTAAAAAGTATCAGTTGATATTCTGGCCACAAAAGGTGGTAAATTTTGGACTTCAGGTATTTGTTAATTGTTGGATTTACTTCTCCAATGGTTTATTAACATGGTTAACATGATGTTGTTGTTATTTGGGCTTAAGGGCCCGCCGACTACGAGGTCATTTAGCGCCCAGGTTAACATGATGTGGCCACTCATTTTCTCTGAAAATGATTACTTTTTCAATTGACAGGCAAAAGAACACCTGGAATGGGACTTTGAGTTGAGTAATGTTGGCATTTCAAGAAACCAAATTGTATTAAATTGCACTTTTTGGTACATTTTTTATTCCTGCAATTTATTTTTCCAATGCAATGCAATGCTTATGTAGGTGGATAGCATTGTGTGACCACTCATTTCCTCTGCAAATGCATATTTTTCAGTTGGCAGGCAAAATAACACCAAAAAACCGGCTGGAGTTTGATAACATAGCATAAAAATAATGTTCAAGGGTAAGCAAAAATGTAGCACAGCGTAACCCTAAACTTGCATGCAGGAAAATAAATTCCTAAAGAAATGGAAAATTTCCCATTTACTTCTGAAGAATTTTCAACTAAAAAACCTTACATTGCAGAGCCTAGTTAACTAGATTAACATATTAAATTAAACCTGTTTTTAAGAACAGAGCACTTTTTTGTGAACAAAATCTACAAAAAAATGAGACGTTTTTCCAACTGAAGAGAAAAGCCTAGCCTAACCTAACCTAACCAAACCTAACTCCATTTTTGCTTTGTGGGGTAAAATGTGTGTACAATTTGTCTCCTGGATACCTTGAAGTGCAATAATACACAAAATTGTGAGATCATGTTTTTGAACATGATTAAGACAAGCTCCTGTGTAGGTAAGTACCTAGGTATGTATGTAGGTGGATAGGTACCAAGGTAGGTACATTCCTAGGTAAAAGGATATGGTCATGTGTAGCATTGTCTAGAGTGTAAATGTTGGGAGGAATCTACATAGTATGTCATATGGCATTTCAAGACATAAATATTGTAAAAACATGTTCCTTGATATCATTAAGATGCTGTGGGATGTGGCCTACCTAGCCACTTATTACCAGCACAAGTGCATAGGCACTTTCCAGTTGGTATGGAATATAATACCAAAATATTGAGGTAGGTACCTAGGTATGTATGTAGGTGGATAGGTACCTAGGTATGTATGTAGGTGGATAGGTACCTAGGTAGGTACATTCCTAGGTAAAAGGATATGGCCATGTGCAGCATTGTCCAGAATGTAAATGTTGGGAGGAATCTACATATGTCATATGGCATTTCAAGACATAAATATTGTAAAAACATGTTCCTTGATATGATTAAGATGCTGTGGAATGTAGCCTACCTAGCCACTTATTACCAGCACAAGTGCATAGGTACTTTCCAGTTGGTATGGAATATAATACCAAAATATTGAGGTAGGTACCTAGGTATGTATGTAGGTGGATAGGTACCTAGGTATGTATGTAAGTGGATAGGTACCTAGGTAGGTACATTCCTAGGTAAAAGGATATGGCCATGTGCAGCATTGTCCAGAATGTAAATGTTGGGAGGAATCTACATATGTCATATGGAATTTCAAGACATAAATATTGTAAAAACATGTTCCTTGATATGATTAAGATGCTGTGGGATGTAGCCTACCTAGCCACTTATTACCAGCACAAGTGCATAGGCACTTTCCAGTTGGTATGCAATATAATACCAAAATATTGGTATTTGAGTGGGGTAGCATAATTAAGAATAATGTACAATGCCAAATAATGCCTAATGTAACCTAGATATCTTGGGGAATTTGTAATGCCTTAGACCTGATGTGTCATTGCAGGCTTAGCATTCTAGCCTAGGTATTTTCTTTCTTAATAGAATATAGCAGAACTAAACGTTCTTTCTTCGGGACAAGAGAAACCGAAGTTCTTCCGCACAAATAAAGAGCAAAAAAATGTGTGGTATTTTGAATGGGAATGAATGGTCCCATTGTTTTAACGCTGACGTAACGATCGCACGATGGGTCCGTACTACCGACGGTAACGACAGCACGCACGGTCTGTACCCGCGTAGTAGCGAGCGTACGTATGAACGGTCTATCTACCGTTCTGCAGTGGAACGTGCATACTTTCTGTACATACGGGCGGTGCAGGCTGGGGTGGAGTGGAGGCTGATTGTGACCTCATTTGACCCTGAAGGCATTCACCTGGGGTCATGAAATGTATACTGCAGTGAGTTCACTACAGCCGTAATTCTGCCAAATTGTATGCTTCTAGTTTCACTCATGCTCCTCATGTTTGTTCTTGGTGTGCTTGTGGATGTTCTGCTAGGCTCCTGAACACGAACATCCTTTGTGGCCACAAAACGCTTCCCCTTATTATTATTTTTCCGGCTTGCATCCTTCCCCTGTCATTTTAACCTTTTGCTGGTAGTCATCTTTTACAAATAGTCCACGCCTGGATATCTAACTACGCACCTACCTCGTAAATGGCAATATTAATTCAGGCAGTTCAGCAATCAATTCACAAAAACACGACATTAATCCACCACCACGGTTGGGCACAATTGCCCATACACCAATTTTCGAACGAACGACTGAACAAGTCACCAAGAGTTGTTGATTTCAAATTCCATATTTATAACTAGATTTCTAGGCGACGACCACGACAACCATTTGGTCTCCGTCCCGACGGCGCTTTTGGCGACCACGGTATGCCATTGGTTTAGCATTGTGGTTGTCTGGAAAGCGCCGTCCTGTGCCGACGAGAGATTCTAGTATAAACGTGGTAAGCAAGAGGTACGGAATATTTGGTAGAATTCGCGGTACGGTCCTAGTATACTTTTCATCTGGAAAAAGATCAGTGCTGCTAAATACAAATTACTGATATATCGACGAATTATGTCCTTCATGGCTAAAATCTTGACGGACGTATCAAAACAAAATTCTGGTTTTGGTCGCCGCTGAAGCCTGGTAAGCCAGCATCTGGTCGCCGACGCTATCGCTAGGACGGCGCTTATTTTGAGCCCTGCCCAGAGCGTCACCAGGAATATTTATAAGGGTTCAAACCTAACCTAACCTAACAATAACAAAACCTAACCTAACCTAACTATAACCAAACGTAACCTAACCTAACCCTTATAAATATTCCTGGTGACGCCCTTGGGTCATTCAGCGCACCCAACTGGGGGTGTCTCGATACGTTTGAGTAACGTCACCAATAGCTGACTGACAGTCAGCTGACGATGGCTTGGCTACATTGTTGAGTTAAAGGAAGTCTGAGGGGTAATACTTGAAGAATACCCTACCTACATACACCCCCTGAGATAACCAATTATGAAAAGATCGAAATCTGCAAATGCCTGCAAGTGCAACGTCCGTCAAACTAGCGACAGATTCACTTTGATATTGAGATTAATATTGGCCGGAAGGGCGAACTTTTCCGATTTACTTCGAAAATTTAACACGGGTAGAACTCGACGCAGTGATCATCATGAGCATAAAAGCTAAGAGGGACGTTCATAAACAGCTGAGATATTAGACTAATCCTAGTCTAATCCTAGGTCAAAGGTCAGAGTCCTCGAGGTTGGACTCTTCAGATTCCCTTTAAAATTGGTCCACAGATAGTACTCGATGCACTGATCATCATGGGCATAAAAGCTAGGAATGGCGTTCATAAACAGCTGAGCTATTCAAGGACAAATGTCAGAGTCCTCGAGATTCGACTCGATAGGCCTTTGTACACGGGTAGAACTCGAAGCACTGATCATCATCAGCATAACATAATAGAAGGGGCGTGTATAAACAGCTGAGCTATTCAAGGTCAAAGGTCAGAGTCCTCGAAGTCGGACACTTCCGAATTCCTTCGAAATTTGCAAACACGTAGAACTCGACGCACTGATCATCATGAGCATAAAAGCTAAGAGGGGCGTTCATAAACAGCTGGATTATTCGGGTCAAAGCTTTTTCCGGTGCGAATATGCAGCAATTATAAATAAGCACGAAACGAATATCAATCTGTACATCAAGCTAGATTGATATTCGATTCTTACCGGTGGAAAATCGTGAAAACGAGCATACTGGTAGAGCTCGGCACCCTGACTATCAGGAACACAATCAAGAAGCCGTATTACAAAACACTACGGAGATATTCGGGGTCAAAGGTCAAAGGTCATCGAGGTCGGACTGTTCCGATTTCCTTCAAAACTTGCACACGGGTAGAACTCAACGCACTGATCATCATGAGCATAAATGCTGAGAGGGGCGTTCATAAACATTTGCCACTGTAATATATATATATATATATATATATATATATATATATATATATATATATATATATATATATATATATATATATATATATATATATATATATAACATACATATACATATATGGCATATATATATAGATATATCTATATATATATATACATATAGCATATATATATATGTATATATATATATATTATTTGATTAGGTGTAGTGCTGCATTGAGCATGATTATGAGTGAAAAAAGGCGTAAAATAACACTATGCTCACATTTTTTTTTAAAGATCCGAATTCACACGGTATATATTTCGGCCACGGGCCTTCCTCAACAGTGAACATTGTGCTACAAAAGCCACAAAAACACACACGCCAAGTGCACCTTGTGACACCGCACCGTGAATCGCCTTCATTTTGCATATCACAATATCTACATACTCGTAAAATACATACACACTTTAACATAAGCCCACATCAAGGTGAATGATCCGTGTATGTATGCATGTGTCAACTTGCGACCCAGGTGTGTGTGCGTGTCTGTGTGTGGATGCGGTTGTGTTGCATATGTGCTTGCCTTAGGCGGTGTATGGAACCGGTTTGATCAGGGTCCAGGATGTCGTCATTGTGTTTAATGAAGGCTTTTTGTTCCTAATCTGTATTGATTCCCTGATTTTCAGCTCTGCTACATCTTTGCAGACTTGCAGAATGGATATGCTCAGTGTTTTAGAGTCGAAAATGCTGCTCGCGTAGGTGATTTTGAAGTGTTCGCCAAATGGGGTGTTAGTGGTTTTATTTTTAGCGTCTCTTAAGTGCTCATTAAATCTGTCCCTAACCATGCGTTTTGTTCCCCCTACATACGTGATGTCCAATGGTCGGCATACCTTATAACCTTATACCTTATAACATGCCAGCTATGCCGACCATTGGACATCACGTATATAGGGGAAACAAGACGCATGGTTAGGGACAGATTTAATGAGCACTTAAGAGACGCTAAAAATAAAACCACTAAAACCCCATTTGGCGAACACTTCAAAATCACTTAGGCCAGCAGCATTTTCGACTCTAAAACACTGAGCATATCCATTCTGCAAGTCTGCAAAGATGTAGCAGAGCTCAAAATCAGGGAATCAATACAGATTAGGAACAAAAAGCCTTCATTACACACAATGACGACATCCTGGACCCTGATCAAACCGGTTCCATACACCGCCTAAGGCAAGCACATATGCAACACATC
This sequence comes from Ashinkailepas kermadecensis, assembly GCA_034440615.1. Classification (NCBI taxonomy): domain Eukaryota; kingdom Metazoa; phylum Arthropoda; class Thecostraca; family Neolepadidae; genus Ashinkailepas; species Ashinkailepas kermadecensis. Next base: position 162,149 of record JAOTOM010004303.1, on the reverse strand, counting down.
ACCGCATCCACACACAGACATGCACACATACCTGGGTCGCAAGTTGACACATGCATATGTAGTCGCTGGGTCCGAACAATGCAGTCGCCGGGTCCGAACCGCAAACACGCATGACAGCTTTCGGTCCGCCCCGCACGGGCGGACCGCACGTCCGCCCGCGGCCAGCTTTATTCTCGCACTCCCTCGGCCGGGGATCTTTCGGCGCGAAAGCAACAAGCCAATCGGAAGGCACGCGTCGCCTTGGCGACGCGCGGAACCATGACGTCACCCGTCTACACTCTGTAAACCTTGAAAAAGGAGTGCCCACGCACCCAACACTCACAACCATGACATGACACCGGAGCGAAATGGCACACGATGTATCGCCACGCTGTTCGAACTATCGCCACAAGTGGTCGTCAGCAGTATGGCAACGGGTTTATCCGCAACACAAGGACTGATGTCACGACTGCGCAAGACCGTCGCAAGTCTTAATAGGGTACGCACTAGATTTCAGCACAAGGCATCTAGCACTCGCCATAGGCGCCCCAACAAGCGTTCCACAATCCGCACAGACATTACACAGTTTCACAATGTGGTGTAGACCCGAAACAAACCGCCCATCCACTAACGCATCCCCGGCGGGATCCTCATTTCCGCCCACCGCTAGTTATAACAATTGGTACACTAGCATCTTATTCTAACATCGCGCAACCAGGTGCTCACATCACACACGTTTTACACTGTAACCAGCGACTGTTCTAACAACAATTCGTACACTAGCATCTTAATCTAACATCGCGCAACCTCACATCATACACGCGTTTACACTGTAACTAACGACTATTCTAACACCCAACCAGGAGCTCGCTTAACCCGACTCGATCGTCGCAACACAGTTGGCGGTACACTCGGGGGAAGTCCAGGCCCGAGGTCATCTGTCTCTGACCCCACTCCCTCCACGGATGGGACAACATCAGGGCTTTCTATTCCTAAGCTAACCGTAGTGCCCGTCAACGCCGATTCTCTCCTGACAGCGGGGCACCCATCCCCTTCTTCCCTCTGAACGGAAGTTGCTTGGGTGGGACCCAGATCGCCGCTGTTACTGTCGTCACCACCAGCCGCTAACGCATCCGCGCCGAGATCCCCACTTTCCCCAACGACGCGAGTTCCGAGAGCGGTGCTTCTGGAGGAAGGATGTGAACCCCCTTCGCCTCCAGATTCCAGCACGCCAGGCCGGAATATGCCACATCGAACGGGTGGTGCAGGTGACCCAACCCCGGACACCGGGCGGGGCGGGCGGCTACCCGACGCCCTGCCTCTCCTCATCCATACTCAGGCCGCGTCCTGCTGGCGTGTCTGTTACGCCAGCTGCACATCCAGGCACTGCATCCCTGGTCACCTGAGCGGTCGTTGGTTGCAGTCTGTTATGATGCACGATAATCGTCTGTCTGCTCCCGCGCAGACGTATCCAGTAATTGACCTCACCCACTCGGTTTCTCTCCAGGTCCTTTTGTCCCTTCCGGGATCACATCCTCCCACACACTTCTTGCACGTGCCCCTGGCAGCCGCACTTCGGGGACCTTAACATCTCGCTTGTCGCAGTTATACCTCATTTGACCAGGCTGGCCACAGGCGTAACACTTGTGGCCTACGCACAGGTCCACTAGACCTGAGTCCAGTCCGGACTCGGAGCTCTAGTTCGGCTATCCTCTTCTCTAACCGAGCAACAGCTGACGCTTCAGGCTGCCCCCCCCTGCAGCCATCTGGCGCACCGGCTGCATCACGTGCCGAGCGGCACTGCACACGTGACGTACTTTTGCCACTGCATCCTCAAAAGTACTCGCTTCCGACGCGAGCAGACCCTCCAATGCCTGTCCTGGGCACTCACGGTTCCGACGCCGAGAATCGCACGCAGGAGTTACGAGTCAGTCCTTCTGCGTAGGGCCTTAGCCGTGTCCTCGAGATGCCACGTTGCTACGCGGAGTCGTTACGTCATCTCAATCAGCTGGCGCGCAGACGAGTACTGGAGGCGCCTGCTAGTCTGCCGTTGCTAAGCGACAACAGCACTCTCACCAGAACCTGTATCTGGCAGGGCCGCCATCTTGCAATCGCCGTACATCTTGCTCGCGACCCCCAAACTCATCACTTGCACGCAATCCTTCTGTGTAAGTGGCTGCACTCACGCGTCACACCGAGCCAAGTCATAAGTCACTACACACCGTTACGACAGGATTCCGACGAGGATTCCGACGCGAATCCTCCGCTCCTCAGTTCTCAGTCCGCCACAACACTCAATCGAGTCATCTGGCTTCCGTCGTGCGAGTCAGACGATCCGAAAGCTGTCAATCCCATCGCTGCCACCAATGTAGTCGCTGGGTCCGAACAATGCAGTCGCCGGGTCCGAACCGCAAACACGCATGACAGCTTTCGGTCCGCCCCGCACGGGCGGACCGCACGTCCGCCCGCGGCCAGCTTTATTCTCACACTCCCTCGGCCGGGGGTCTTTCGGCGCGAAAGCAACAAGCCAATCGGAAGGCACGCGTCGCCTTGGCGACGCGCGGGACCATGACGTCACCCGTCTACACATATACACACGGATCATACACCTTGATGTGGGCTTATACATACAGAGATGAAAAAAACGTCGACACTGTCTCCCACTAAAATCCCAAGGCACGATTTTGTCTCCATTTTTTAAAAAAATAATGCCGCATGTTGTCATGTACGCCGGATGGACCCACGCAAAGGTTGGAATGTATATTCCGAGCTCTTCAAACTCGCTACATACAGATTGCGATGTAACTGTTGTTCTGAATATGATACCTATAACTAAGCAAACGTTTCAGCAACGTTTCAGTCTCAAAACACAGTTGATAGCAATATCTTTATGTTTGAAGTGGATCCATAGTGAAAACTGCATATAACAGCATATCAAGCAGAACTATGAAATGCCACTAACTTGGCAGTACTTCGTACGAACTGCTGCGAATCACCAGTCAGGGAGCCAGGAATAAAATAGCTACCTACCAGCATCCGCTAACAATAAAGCCGGGTTCAGTACAGCTCGCCCACTCCACACAAACCACAGTACACTGGTGTGTGGGGGGGGGGGGTTACGAACCAATGGGGAATTAATAAAATATCTATAAGCATGCCCCAACAACAGTCAGGTACAGTATATCTCGGCACACACCACACAAGTCGCAGCACGCTAGCAGGGTCTTCGGGCCAGTGAGCTACGTCATACAATATCTAGCATTATCGAACACCACGGTCGGCTCCAGTACAGCTCGTCAGTCTACAACCTGATTGAGGCTGAGGAACAATGAGACGGGAGTGCATACTTACAAGCACGCGGCGACAGGCCTGGATCACACGCAATCACTGGAACACTGGATTACACGCGACATAAACTAGAGTGGGCTTGCTGCGCTTACCAGCAAGCTGAGCTGATGAATGATCCTGACATTTTTTTCCCTAATGTCGACCCCTGTTTCGTATGCAGCAGCCTATCCTATTTGGTTCCACGCACTATTACAGGCTCGATTGATATTGGGCTTTCCTATGGCCAGCTATTCAAAAGTTAGGACAGCCAGCTTAGGAATGCCTCAGGATGCCAATACATATGTCATCTTTTTGCCTACCTCCAGTAAACTACAATTGGTTGCATCTTTTTTTAATCTTTTTTTGCAGATAGGCCACCACCAGTCATTAGTAGGAGTAGCCCCAGTAGCACCTCAGCTAGGTAGCAAGCTAGTAACACCAAGGAACTACTGGGGTCACAAGGTGAAATGTATTATGAGTGGAAGAATGGAAAAAGTTGGATCCATGTATATAGACATGCACAAGCACACATACCTGCATATGCACACACATGAAACATGTACACCTACACATAGTTTACATATATAGACACATATGTGCTCACACATCATTTATACAAATATACATATACACATACAAATGCATACGCCTGCATATACACACCTGTATTTACATGCAATTAAGCATATAGTTACACCATATAATAATTCCTCTGCATTTTTTGTAGTGTGCAATTGATCAAGGTTAATTTTTGCTTGCTAGTTAGTTTGTGATATTTAAGTCAATGAAATAAGCTCTGATAACCTTTTTATATCTTCTTTCTTAATAGATACATGATTACAGGAAGGAAATTTTGAACCCATAATACTATTCCAAGTTCTTGGTGCTATACATGATATGGAATGAAGTCAATAGGATTTCGATGAAAAAGGTACATGGAAATGATCAACATGCCTTACTTGCTTGCCTTGGTGATGAGTATTGGAACATATTCATTATAGTAATTGGTAATGTTTGATCCAAAATCTGTGAAATAATAATATGTTCTGTTCCTGAACAAGATGAGGGAACTTCAAAATGTTATATTTGACAAACAATTCATTTGTAGGGTATGCATAGTGCTGATTATCTATGATTCTTAATGCCCTTTTTGTATTTTAACAATTCTGTCTAATCGTGTTGGAAAATTGTTTCCCCATCTTAATGCACAATAATTTAAATAGGGAAAAATCAAAGTATTATACAAGTATTTCAATTCAATTTCCTTGACATTTCCTCTTCCATTGTTCACTACTTAAACAGACAAGAGCGGTATGATTTGGAGGCTCTGTGCCGGGCGATCACTGTTCCCGTGAGCATGTGCTTCACGTTCGCGGACCGCCTGATGAAATCAAACTGGTTACGGCTTTGAACTGCTTTGATCAGATGTTCGGCGCCGTCAAGATCAGGGCCATTCCACCGAATCATCAACTCCATTGCAGCATTTTCGTGCTTGAGCTGGCGATGCATCGAGAACACCTCCTTGAGGACACTGCCCATGGATTCCACAACACTTTCGGCAGGCGTGAGCAGCCACAGGCGGATGACTAGATTGACGAATGGCTCGACCCCCGGACCACGTTTCCACAGTACCTTCAGGAGAGCTTGGTTGGAGTCTGTACGCTCCTCGATACGCAGGGTGGAGATCGCCTCCCGGACGCTCCTGCTCGGCACCGCAGCCGATGGCGGGATTAACTTGCTCGACACCAGCTGCACGATGGCTTCGGAGACTGAGCTCACCTGGGCGTCGAGTGATGTATGTGGGACCTGAAGACCTGTCAGATCACCAACCCTTCGCAGATGCGTCATGTTGTCCAGGATGGTCTTGTTCGCCGTGCCCTTTCTTCCGCCACTAGCGTCAGCTCTCTGTCTCCTGGCCTTCAGGTTGCGGACCAGGGCGGTGCAAAACGCGACGATGTGCCGGATCTGTGGATTATGATAATTATAGGGCTGACGATAATCGGATGCTGAATAAACAGAAGTCTGAATTTCATTAGTAAAATGGTTATGCTATGCTTCGAGTGAACATAATGGCTGATTGATTGATTATTGGAGTCTTACAGCATGTCGATAGCCGAGGTTATTTTGTATCATAAGAAGGATAATGTTAAATACTACGGAATGTTAGCTTAGCACCAGTAGCTTAGTATTCCAGGAAAAGGAAGAAGTCGGGAGGAACGGAGATATTACAAGCAAGTTACTAGCAACTGTAATGTGAAAGAAAACATTAAGCTTCCAGACGAAAAAAACGTGAGCCTTTAGGCAGTGGAATAAATAGCTGTTAAGTTCAATAGGTGTTCACCTGAGTGTGCAAGCAATTCTTGTACTGCATCAGATTTGGCCAGAGTTCCTCGAAGTCCACCGCTCCGAGGGCATGTTGGCCTGAGCGCGGCGCCGCGAGCAGACGCGTCTCGGTCGCTCGTCCAGCCTTTCCCTCGCCCTCTTTGGTGCCTTTGTATGTAGGGTGTGTGAAACTCAGAGAGTGTGTGAAATCAGAGAGAGTGAGTGAGAAGTGAAGCAGGAAAAGTGTAGTGTACCAGGAAAAAAAGAAGAAGAAGTGAGATATCGGCGAAGTGGCTGAACTACTTAGGGAAAATTCTTCTGGTTATTCCTGACGGAAATTGTGCAGTGATCGGACAGTGATTGCACAGCGATTGTATTTTCTTAACTGCGTGAGTGGAGAAGTGACAGCGCCTTTCTCTATATTGACTTTCCTTGCTTAAATCATCAGCTACTGCCCGTGGTTAGTCTTCTTTCCGACACTGCAGCGGAGAAGGCTGACGGACTGACGCCTTGGTGCCGCTCGGAATTCCTGTGCCTCCAGCAATAGTATTCTTCATCGTCTATCTACAGCTCTACCAGTTTGTATCATGCACACGGACATCATCAGGCTGCTGCTATCCATCGCCCTCGTTCAAATCTTAACCGCCTTCACGTCCCCCGGTCACCCGGGCTCGCCACGGGCACGCAGCCGTCCCGTCCGTGACGTCATCACCGCCGCCGCGGCCGCCGCCTCCGGCAGTCACCAGCTGGCCCACCCCTTGGCCAACCGGACGGAGGGGTGCGTCACCGTTATCGCAACGCCCAAGACAACACGCCGGGGCAGGCGCGGCGCCAGGGGCGGCAGAAGGCGCGGATCGCGGGGCGGAACAAGCCATGTGACCGCTCAACAGCACAAAGGACAGCTCCACCTGGGACTCATCAATGCACAATCCATAAAACCCAAGCTACTCGAACTACACAACGACCTTCATACTTACTCTCTAGACCTAGCTGTGGTGACTGAGACCTGGCTGCGCCCAAGCACCCCCACGCGTCTCATTAACTTCCCCGGTTACCAAGTGAAACGCGCGGACCGGCCCGACTCTAGTGGTTACGGTGGGGTGGCGATTATCGCCAAGTCAGCTCTAACTATTACCGTCTTGAAAATTTATACGCCTCCGAACTCTAGCTCCAAACTAGAATCACTCTGGGCCAAAGTCAAAGTGAAGAGCGGAAAGTATTTCATTCTAGCGGCAATCTATCGGCCACCTCGCAACACTCTTCCTGCTTTAAATTATGACTTCACTGAGCTCGAAAGAAAGGTACAATTGGCGACACTGAACTTTACCGGCACTTTCTACCTCGCAGGTGATCTAAACTGTAACCTTCTCGACACGGCAAATAGCCCCAGCAAAACACACCTGCTTGAATTCATCAGCAACTATTCACTTACCATGACAGTGCAGCGCCCTACATTCGCCACAGGCTCTCTATTGGATGTCATCCTAACAAACTCGCCCATTTCCGTCGGCAAAACCAGAGTGAGTTTCTGCCACTACAGCCCACATAAATTTATAATATGTTCCATTAAAGTAAACAGGCCTGCCTCAGTTAACACCGTAATAAAGTCACGTTCTTACGGACGAGTAGATACCTCGGAACTGACTCTTGACCTTGGTGAGATCGACTGGGTACAGGTCACTGGGCGCATCTCAGTAACGGACAAATGGGACACCCTGCTGAAATTGCTGACACCTATTCTCGACGAGCACCTGCCCCTCAGAAACATCAAACTTAGGAACCCAACAGCACCATATGTCAGCGAAGCTACCAAACAGCTCATGCACCGGCGAAATGTAGCTCTCCATTTGCAAGATAGAAGCACGTACAAAATACTTAACAGACAAGTTCGCTCAGCTATTAGAGCTGACTGTAGGGACGATATTAGCAGAAAGATATCACAGAAAGGCCCATCAGCTGCGTGGCGTGCTATTAAGCCCATTATCGACACCAAAAAAGGCTCTCATAGAGTTCAACCCCAGGTCCTACCAGAGCATCTAAATCAATACTTTGTTAGTGTCGGACCTGAGGTATCAGCAGAGGTCAAACGCCAGGCAAACATGTCTGAACACACACCTCCCAGTTGCCGGCTATCGCGCGTCTCTACCAGCTCCTATAAAGAATCACCCAACTTATCCCTCGAACAGCTAACCAAAATTGTCATGGATATGAGGAGAACAAGTGCTTGCGGACCCGACGGGATCTGTGTTAAGGTCATGAAATTTCTGTTCTTTTTTATCGGAGAAGTGCTGCTCGACATTATAAACACATGCCTGACTACAGCTGATATCCCCTCCACTTGGAAACAGTCAATAGTAACTCCCATTCACAAATCAGGAGATCCTTCGGATCCCTCTAATTTTAGGCCCATCTCATTGGTTCCGGTTATCGCCAAAATCACAGAGAGGGTAGTGCAGAAGCAACTCTATCACTACCTGAACGCAAACCACCTACTGGCCCAAACTCAGCACGGCTTCAGACCACGTCACTCTACGGAAACCGCTCTGATTTCAGTCTCGGACAAAATACTAGCAGCAATGAACCGTTCGGAAATAGCTCTCCTTTGCATTCTGGACCTCAGTAAATGCTTCGACGTAATAGATCACACCAAACTGCTCACTAAACTAGAACTCCATGGAATTGATACTGACTGGTTTAAGGCTTATCTGGGAGGTCACACGCAGGCTGTTAGCATCTCAGATCAACGCGGAAACAGGCATCTCTCCCTCCTTTCTTCCTAACAACATAGGTGTTTTTCAAGGCTCATCACTAGGTCCACTCCTCTATTGCATCTTTTCGAACGACCTCAGTTTGCACGTCCCGGTAGCACACGTCACTCAGTTCGCAGACGACACCCAGGTCCTCATCTCCGGTCGCAAATCTGATCTCCCAAATCTGATAAATCAGATGGAGACATGTCTGAACCAACTATACGACTACTTCCTGGATAACGGTTTGAAGGTAAACCCGACCAAAACTCAGCTTCTCACGTTCGGATCGCGTCAGAATATTCGCAATATTACCCCGATACGAGTGTGCTTTAGGGACGCTGTGATATATGAAAGTCATTCGTGTAGGAACCTTGGGGTGACATTTGATCGCCACATGTCGTGGGATTCCCATGTAGCTGTCGTGGTCCGCAAGTGCACTGGATTCCTGATGGCCCTGAACCATCTGCGTCACCATCTGCCAACCAGTACCCTCTTCACTATAGTCAATAGCCTAGTTATATCCAATATCCGCTACTGCATATCTGTTTATGGGAACGGGTCGGCAGCAAACATCCACAGACTAGACAAAATCATTAACTTCGCCACTAGAGTCGTGTCAGGTCTACGGAAATTTGATCGTATTTCTGATTCCGCAACGAGTTGGGTCTTCTCACCGCAGCTGATCTGCATCTATTTCACAGCCTTACTTTGCTCTACAAGATCATTCTGACGGGTGAGCCAACGCACATTTCCGGTCAAATCTACGTCCATGATTTCAGCAACGCATACGCATTCGCTTTCAAATACGCATTCGGCGACCCCTCCGATTTCCTTCAAATTTACACCACAGGTTCTCTATGACATCTAGACCTCAGATCTGAAATATTTCCGCGGCACACTCAGCCGTTTAGTCCCTAGAGGTAAAAATGTTGTTTTTTGGTCCAACCGGCGACCCCTGCGATTTCGTTGAAATTCACACCAGACATCCTCCACGGGGCCCTCATCACACGCCTAAAATATCTAAGCAGCAAACTCACTGGTTTGGCCGCTAGAGGTGAAAAAGTAGCATCTGCTGAAATCGGCGACCCCTGCGATTTCGCTCTAACTCACACCAGACATCCGCTATAAGACCCTCATCACACACCTAAAATATCTAAGCGGCACACTCACTGGTTTGGCCGCTAGAGGTGAAAAAGTGGCATTCGCTGAAATCGGCGACCCCTGCGATTTCGCTGAAATTCGTACCAAGCATCGGCTATGGGGCCGTCATCACACACCTAAAATATCTAAGCGGCACACTCACTGGTTCGGCCGCTAGAGGTGAAAATGTTATCACATACGCATTCGGCGACCCCTGCGATTTTGTTGAAAATCACACCAGACATCCTTCACGGGGCCCTCATCACACGCCTAAAATATCTAAGCGGCACACTCACTGGTTTGACCGCTAGAGGTGGAAATGTGGCATTCCCTGAAATCGGCGACCCCTGCGATTTCGCTGAAATTCGTACCAAACATCGGCTATGGGGCTGTCATCACACACCTAAAATATCTAAGCGGCACACTCAACGGTTTAGCCGCTAGAGGTGAAAACGTACAAATATTCGCACTTCGTCCGCACGACCAAGGGTCCCCCTGTGGATTGTGTAGGTCGCGAATGCGTATTTGTTTGTACAGGTAGAAAGACTTGCGCGATTTTGCTGAAACTTTTATCACACATTCCCGGAGTGAATACAAACTTTCGGCAACCAGTGCAACGCATTCGTTTCCAGTCGCTTGGCTGTATTAGAGGTGACAAGAAATTTCGCTGAAACCGGCGACCCCTGCGATTTCGCTCTAACTCACACCAGACATCCGCTATAGGACCCTCATCACACGCCTAAAATATCTAAGCGGCACACTCACTGGTTTGGCCGCTAGAGGTGAAAAAGTGGCATTCGCTGAAATCGGCGACCCCTGCGATTTCGCTGAAATTCGTGCCAAACATCGGCTATGGGGCCGTCATCACACACCTAAAATATCTAAGCGGCACACTCACTGGTTCGGCCGCTAGAGGTGAAAATGTTTTCACATACGCATTCGGCGACCCCAGCGATTTTGTTGAAAATTACACCAGACATCCTCCACGGGGCCCTCATCACACGCCTAAAATATCTAAGCGGCACACTCACTGGTTTGGCCGCTAGAGGTGAAAAAGTGGCATTCGCTGAAATCGGCGACCCCTGCGATTTCGCTGAAATTCGTACCAAACATCGGCTATGGGGCCGTCATCACACACCTAAAATATCTAAGCGGCACACTCAACGGTTTAGCCGCTAGAGGTGAAAACGTACAAATATTCGCACTTCGTGCGCACGACCAAGGGTCCCCCCTGTGGATTGTGTAGGTCGCGAATGCGTATTTGTTTGTACAGGTAGAAAGACTTGCGCGATTTTGCTGAAACTTTTATCACACATTCCCGGAGTGAATACAAACTTTCGGCCACCAGTGCAACGCATTTGTTTCCAGTCGCTTGGCTGTATTAGAGGTGACAAGAAATTTCGCTGAACCCGGCGACCCCTGCGATTTCGCTCTAACTCACACCAGACATCCGCTATAGGACCCTCATCACACGCCTAAAATATCTAAGCCGCACACTCACTGGTTTGGCCGCTAGAGGTGAAAAGGTGGCATTCGCTGAAATCGGCGACCCCTGCGATTTCGCTGAAATTCGTACCAAACATCGGCTATGGGGCCGTCATCACACACCTAAAATATCTTAAGCGGCACACTCACTGGTTCGGCCGCTAGAGGTGAACACGTTTTCACATACGCATTCGGCGACCCCTGCGATTTCGTTGAAAATCACACCAGACATTCGCTATGGGGCCCTCATGACCCACCTAAAATATCTAAGCGGCACACTGACTGGTTTGGCGGCAAGAGGTGAAAAAATAAATTTCGCTGAAAACAGCGACCCCTGTGATTTCGCTGAAATTAACACCAGACATCCGCTCTGCTGCCCTTATCACACACCTAGAATATCTAAGCGGCACACTGAACGGTTTAGCCGCTAGAGGTGAAAACGTACAAATATTCGCATTCGTCCGCACGACCAAGGGCGGACGAATGTGTATTCCCCCTGTGGATTGTGTAGGTCGCGAATGCGTATTTGTTTGTACAGGTAGAAAGACTTGCGCGATTTTGCTGAAACTTTTATCACACATTCCCGGAGTGAATACAAACTTTCGGCAACCAGTGCAACGCATTCGTTTCCAGTCGCTTGGCTGTATTAGAGGTGACAAGAAATTTCGCTGAAACCGGCGACCCCTGCGATTTCGCCCTAACTCACACCAGACATCCGCTATAGGACCCTCATCACACGCCTAAAATATCTAAGCGGCACACTCACTGGTTTGGCCGCTAGAGGTGAAAAAGTGGCATTCGCCGAAATCGGCGACCCCTGCGATTTCGCTGAAATTCGTACCAAACATCGGCTATGGGGCCGTCATCACACACCTAAAATATCTAAGCGGCACACTCACTGGTTCGGCCGCTAGAGGTGAAAATGTTTTCACATACGCATTCGGCGACCCCAGCGATTTTGTTGAAAATCACACCAGACATCCTCCACGGGGCCCTCATCACACGCCTAAAATATCTAAGCGGCACACTCACTGGTTTGGCCGCTAGAGGTGAAAAAGTGGCATTCGCTGAAATCGGTGACCCCTGCGATTTCGCTGAAATTCGTACCAAACATCGGCTATGGGGCCGTCATCACACACCTAAAATATCTAAGCGGCACACTCAACGGTTTAGCCGCTAGAGGTGAAAACGTACAAATATTCGCACTTCGTGCGCACCAAAACGGCGCAGAGGGAAACGACAATCGCACTTCGTGCGCACGACCAAGGGTCCCCCTGTGGATTGTGTAGGTCGCGAATGCATATTTGTTGTACAGGTAGAAAGACTTGGGCGATTTTGCTGAAACTTTTATCACACATTCCCCGGGTGAATACCAACTTTCGGCTACGAGTGCGTCGCCTACGCAGCCATTGCCAATAGGTGGCTAAATGTCGTCTCCTGTGTTGGCGAACTTTTTGCAATCTGCAAACAAAGCTTTGCTATGCAGTGTTTATTATGAAGAACCGTGAGCGCGTCCATTGCCGAAGTCTGTGGAAATGGCGTGTAAAATGAAGACAACTCAGCTCGCCGTCCTGGAACTATGTGAAAATGGGGTAAGAAGTCATGTTGCCTTGTAATTATATGTGCTGCATGCTTGTATGGGGAGATGACTGCCGGGTGGAATGAGAAAATATCCCGCATAGGAAGTGCTCAGGTTGCAGAAAATACGGAATTTTCCTTAAACTACGTGTGCGTGCAACACAATTTCGTTACCATGCAAAAACAATAATTTCTTTCAGTGATATGGCTGAGCAACCCGGAAAAGCATTAGGGGGTTCACTCTTACTGGAAAAGGCATTTTATTATCAGTATTCAGAGGGAATTTTCAAGTTGAGTTCGACACAAGGAACACACCAGACAGGGAAACAATTCTGAGTGTTGTTTGGCTGCTGACATAATGTTTTGCAGGGTATGAGATCATACATAGGGTGACATCATACAGCACTTGGGCAGCATGTTCCAGCACCAAACACTCCAGCAGAATATTCTGCAACAGCTGACAATGGCAAATCCGTCGAAGAATGGCTCGTGCAGTTTGTGGTAAGTGTTGCACACAGGTGGCTTGAGCTTCTTATTTCCATATCGCGATGGAACCAGCTCATAATGTAATACCATCACCAGGGTTTCGGAGCCGGAGCCAGAGCCACTCGTAGCCGGCACTTCTGCCCGGACCTGGAGTCGGAGCCACTAACGTTTTGGCAGGCTCCGGCTAAAACAGCTGGGAACGGGTCTTGGTCGAGTTAATGTATCCAAATATTCACAGGATTTGATAATTAAAAGTTTCAGGATGTCAGTATGAGGATTAGAGGCAATGTTCAAGAAGTTTATAACCACGTTTTGTGACACCAAACATTGGAATTGTTACTATACCCGTGTAATTTTTTCCTTATACCTTTTTTTTGGCTCCAACGTCTTACAACCCCCCGGAGCCGGAGCCACTTAAAGCGCTCGGAGCTGGAGCCTGTCAAAATTCTGAGGGTTCGAAATCCTGATCATCACATTAATTGCGAAAATCATGTATGGAATTTATGATTTGTTTGCTTTTTACGTCCAATTCCCTGGCACGAGATAAAGTCTTGCAGGTGTACCAGTTAAATGGTAACTTCATCACATCGCAATTTGAGTATCCCGTGTGTTAAACGCGCAAGCCAGTAGTGCGAGAAAAACGTGCAGGACTAAATGCTTACCTACACTATAGCATGGCAAAAGGCGAAATGGCGAAATAATATGTGTAAAAGTGTAATGTGAATGTGTCACCTCTAGCGGCCAAACCAATGAGTGTGCCGCTTAGATATTTTAGGTGTGTGATGAGGGTCTTATAGCGGATGTCTGGTGTGAGTTAGAGCGAAATCGCAGGGGTCGCCGGTTTCAGCGAAATTTCTTGTCACCTCTAATACAGCCAAGCGACTGGAAACGAATGCGTTGTACTGGTAGCCGAAAGTTTGTATTCACTCCGGGAATGTGTGATAAAAGTTTCAGCAAAATCGCGCAAGACTTTCTACCTGTACAAACAAATACGCATTCGCGACCTACACAATCCACAGGGGGACCCTTGGTCGTGCGCACGAAGTGCGAATATTTGTACGTTTTCACCTCTAGCGGCTAAACCGTTGAGTGTGCCGCTTAGATATTTTAGGTGTGTGATGACGGCCCCATAGCCGATGTTTGGGGTTAATTTCAGCGAAATCACAGGGGTCGCTGTTTTCAGCGAAGTTTAGTTTTTCACCTCTTGCCGCCAAACCAGTCAGTGTGCCGCTTAGATATTTTAGGTGGGTCATGAGGGCCCCATAGCGAATGTCTGGTGTGATTTTCAACGAAATCGCAGGGGTCGCCGAATGCGTATGTGAAAACATTTTCACCTCTAGCGGCCGAACCAGTGAGTGTGGCGCTTAGATATTTTAGGTGTGTGATGACGGCCCCATAGCCGATGTTTGGTACAAATTTCAGCGAAATCGCAGGGGTCGCCGATTTCAGCGAATGCCCCCTTTTCACCTCTGGCGGCCAAACCAGTAAGTGTGCGGCTTAGATATTTTAGGCGTGTGATGAGGGTCCTATAGCGGATGTCTGGTGTGAGTTAGAGCGAAATCGCAGGGGTCGCCGGGTTCAGCGAAATTTCTTGTCACCTCTAATACAGCCAAGCGACTGGAAACAAATGCGTTGCACTGGTGGCCGAAAGTTTGTATTCACCCCGGGAATGTGTGATAAAAGTTTCAGCAAAATCGCGCAAGTCTTTCTACCTGTACAAACAAATACGCATTCGCGACCTACACTATCCACAGGGGGGACCCTTGGTCGTGCGCACGAAGTGCGAATATTTGTACGTTTTCACCTCTAGCGGCTAAACCGTTGAGTGTGCCGCTTAGATATTTTAGGTGTGTGATGACGGCCCCATAGCCGATGTTTGGTACGAATTTCAGCGAAATCGCAGGGGTCGCCGATTTCAGCGAATGCCACTTTTTCACCTCTAGCGGCCAAACCAGTGAGTGTGCCGCTTAGATATTTTAGACGTGTGATGAGGGCCCCGTGGAGGATGTCTGGTGTAATTTTCAACAAAATCGCTGGGGTCGCCGAATGCGTATGTGAAAACATACCTCTAGCGGCCGAACCAGTGAGTGTGCCGCTTAGATATTTTAGGTGTGTGATGACGGCCCCATAGCCGATGTTTGGTACGAATTTCAGCGAAATCGCAGGGGTCGCCGGTTTCAGCGAAATTTCTTGTCACCTCTAATACAGCCAAGCGACTGGAAACGAATGCGTTTCACTGGTTGCCGAAAGTTTGTATTCACTCCGGGAATGTGTGGTAAAAGTTTCAGCAAAATCGCGCAAGTCTTTCTACCTGTACAAACAAATACGCATTCGCGACCTACACAATCCACGAAGTGCGAATATTTGTACGTTTTCACCTCTAGCGGCTAAACCGTTGAGTGTGCCGCTTAGATATTTTAGGTGTGTGATGACAGCCCCATAGCCGATGTTTGGTACGAATTTCAGCGAAATCGCACGGGTCGCCGATTTCAGGGAATGCCACATTTCCACCTCTAGCGGTCAAACCAGTGAGTGTGCCGCTTAGATATTTTAGGCGTGTGATGAGGGTCCCGTGGAGGATGTCTGGTGTGATTTTCAACAAAATCGCAGGGGTCGCCGAATACGTATGTGATAACATTTTCACCTCTAGCGGCCGAACCAGTGAGTGTGCCGCTTAGATATTTTAGGTGTGTGATGACGGCCCCATAGCCGATGCTTGGTACGAATTTCAGCGAAATCGCAGGGGTCGCCGATTTCAGCGAATGCCACTTTTTCACCTCTAGTGGCCAAACCAGTGAGTGTGGCGCTTATATATTTTAGGTGTGTGATGGGGGTCTTATAGCGGATGTCTGGTGTGAGTT
Organism: Ashinkailepas kermadecensis; assembly: GCA_034440615.1. Classification (NCBI taxonomy): domain Eukaryota; kingdom Metazoa; phylum Arthropoda; class Thecostraca; family Neolepadidae; genus Ashinkailepas; species Ashinkailepas kermadecensis. Next base: position 146,221 of record JAOTOM010004303.1, on the reverse strand, counting down.
AGAGCGAAATCGCAGGGGTCGCCGATTTCAGCAGATGCTACTTTTTCACCTCTAGCGGCCAAACCAGTGAGTGTGCTGCTTATATATTTTAGGCGTGTGATGAGGGCCCCGTGGAGGATGTCTGGTGTGAATTTCAACGAAATCGCAGGGGTCGCCGGTTGGACCAAAAAACAACATTTTTACCTCTAGCGACTAAACGGCTGAGTGTGCCGCGGAAATATTTCAGATCTGAGGTCTAGATGTCATAGAGAACCTGTGGTGTAAATTTGAAGGAAATCGGAGGGGTCGCCGAATGCGTATTTGAAAGCGAATGCGTATGCGTTGCTGAAATCATGGACGTCGGTATGCTTGGGATATCATTGCGTCTTTTTGTTTTTGTAAAATGTTTTAATTTTGCAATTTTGGTTAAAATAAGGATAGTTTGCTAGCCCACTCACCTTCTAGAGAAGAGATGTCTTCCCACTGCTCTTGGGCGACAGCCGCCCGTTTTTTTTTCTTCAAGCGATCACGCAGGACCTCGCACATGGTTTGTGCATTGGCTCTAAATGCCTTGAAGGTGTTGGCGGCGTGCGCAGCGAATCTGGTGTTTGACCACAATTTCGGTGTCACAGTTGTGGCGTCATCCGCTGTCGTGTCTAGAAGTTCTTCTAGACCCTTGCCGTGCCTGAACTTTTTTGTGATGCGTGTCATACCTTCGACAATGTCGTCCACCCACAGGCACGCAGACTCAGCTCGGGCGTCTTGCTCCGCCAGGTTCATCAGATGGCTGGCATCCCATATGGCAGGTATGGAGACTGTCTCCGTCTGTCCACTCGCGTTGGCCGAGTTGAGGGCACGTGTGAGTTTGTCAGGAATTGAGGCGTGGTGATACTGGCCATCCGCTGCAAACGAAGCCACTCTTTGGGACGACTCAATTCCCACGAGCGCCAGGGTGGCTTTTAGCTCTTGGGCAATGGATTCGCCATCGTGATGTTTCACCACGGGTGCGCCGATCACGAGACTCTGTATTAGATGACCTGGTGGTGCGTCTGGAACGACCGACCGTGATGATGGCAGTGATGTCCACGGTGCGACGATTTAAAGTAATTTTGTCGGCAACAAGAGCGACGCACGGCTGAGAAGATATGTGCTTCCGTATCATTATCATCATCTCTCCATGGAAAGCATCACGCACCTTGTTCATGAGCAAGGCACTGTGGTTTTTGTCCCCCACATTTGCCCCACTTGCGTGAAGGAGGACGATGAGCTCCTCGAACGTGCTCCGCGGTAGGGACTTCTTCAGCGTGTAGTACGCCGCCCGGAGCACACGATGGGCGACGGAATCCGACTCACCCCCACGAACTGCTTCCCTGTTCTTACCTTCTCTGGCCCGCGTCTGGGCTTTCTTGTGTTGAGAGGACATGAAGTGTCCCTTCACAGCTGTTCTCAGCGATTTGAATCTCTCGGGCATGGGCTGGCCTGGCGCAAATTCCGATCCGAGACTGAAGTTGTATGCGAAGACTCCAATTCCGCGAGCAGCACTTCCATTGGGCTCCTGGGCACAGATGTCGCAGTGCAGGATGCTACTCTCAGGCGATGCTACCAGATGCTGCCCAGAAGCAGCTTGAAGACAGGAGATGCCTCTTCCAGAGCGGAACAGCACCTCTGCTTCCAGGTCAGGGGATAATTCGTCACCGGCTGGGTCGGTTTCACAGAAATCTTAGCAGACATGTGATTTAACTCACTGGGATATGGAACCCTCTTGTGTGGTGGTTCTGAAAAGAAGCATAGATGGGTATCAGCACAGCAGGCATCTACTCACAGCACCCACACCAACACAAACGGTATTACAAACTCCACTATTGCAACCTATTGCACCCCACTAACACACATAGTTTGACCATAAAATGCCAATATTGCTGCAAGGTTGTTTTCATCATGTATGCAGTTTAAGAAAAACATAACAGGATGCCATCACATGGCGGAGCTGAGTATTATTAGTAGGTTGCGTGTTATTACAAAAACGTTGGCAAACACAGCCCATAAAACAGCATAGCATGGCTTACCAGTACAGTTATAATGCATTTAACTCACCATTTAATACCATTAAAACCATTTAACAAATCAAGGCTCATCAATGGCTCATGTCAGAACATATTTAATTGAATCTAAGTAGATATCCAAGGCTGAATGATCTCAGGCTAGTGAGATTGTTCAGTCAGTTGGTTGGCTGTGTTCCCTTCAGCAGGTTGTCAAGCTTTATTTAATTGGTAAAAGTATGAGTGGAACATTGAGTCCTAGGTTGAGTCTGGATTCGATTCAGAGTCCGAAGTTTGCAGAATTGCTGAATCTGAGCCAGATGCTCATTTATTAGGCTTGGGTCTGGCCTCAAGCCCACTGGCAAAACGGTTAGTCTGATTCTGATTTACTAGTGTAATGAACTGAATCGCTTGATCTCGGCCTCAAAAAGTCATGACTCCAGACCAGATTCCACGTCCGGCTGGACTCGCACCCATGTCTACACAGCAGTAACATTAAGTAACAAAGGTGTTGGAGGGGACATATCCCACATCCTTCCTGTGACAAATCCAGCCCATGCAGCCAATCAAAATACCTGAAGTTTGTTGAACAGAGTTTGATGGCCCCTTAGGACAGACGTTCTGAGAGGTAGACTCAGAAGGGGCATCATCTTTTTCTCCAATCTCTGAAAAGTATGTGATTCCTGAGAAACCACATAATTTACTTAGCATGAAACCATTATCAACAACACACAGCTTAGAAACAAACAACAAATTTAGTTTGGAAAACATGGGTGTGAAACATAAAATCAACAAACACCAAGATTACTTTATGAGGATAGCATTGCTTATTAACATGAAATCAGGCCAATTATTGGTGGGTACTGTTAGTCCCTTACTTTGCATGAAGGTACTAATTGAGGGGAAAATGGGCAAGCAATTGCACACAATCCAGTTGAAACGTCTGGCAAAGGTCGACCCATGATGGACAAGATTTTGCCAACAATGTCATAGTATTGCTGAAATACTTCAACTGAGTTGACTGTGACAGTAAGCTAATGCAATGCTTAAATAATGCATGTCTCAAATCATTGCACTTAAGATCTGACATCTCCATGCACTGCCTAACACCAATCCAAGCATTTTTAATCATTTGATTTCTCAATTATCTTGAAAGGTGCCACTGAAAACTCAAGGATTTGTTAACATCAATGCTCAGCCACACACAAAGCAGGCATTGAAGAAAAACAATCTCACCTGCAGTCTGATTAGCAGACACTGATGGTCCTTCAGGACTGGATGACTGAAATGGCAGCTCTGTAGTGTCTTGACCTTGTTCTCCACTGCCTGTGTCCTTGGACATTCCTGTGAAAAATGATGATAATTTAACTAAGTATTGAGGACAACCTTAGAAAGACAACAAATAAAAGAAAACTTTTATTTTATTTGTTGTTGTTGCTGTTGCTTTTTCTTTTAGTAAAAGAAAAAGCAACATGTTCTTATTGGGGAAAAAACTGATGGAAGCCAGACATCAATTAAAACCAAGATCAGCCAGAAAAAACATTGTTGATAGTTGATGTAATAAAATATCAACCCAAGTGAAAGAAACATGATTTTTCCCCCAAAAAAAACATCTTTTCAGCTCACTTCTGGAAAACCTCAAATCACTTTCAGGCTTGTGCCCATCTTTTCATCTTTGTGATCCAGTTCCCGTCTGCAAACCATGTCAACACCCTTGAAGGATTGTAACTCAGCCTGGCATAAGCTATGCATGTTTGCTGTGTGTCTGTGACACAGCCTTTGGTAGATATCAGGCATGACTGCTTCACAATTTTCAATTTCAGAAGATATGTAAGCAACTTCATGCCATGCAACATCAAAATTTTAAGTAATGAATTCAGAAGGAAATATAGCAGTCATTCATTTCATACTTATAGGCATCACATGCAATGCAACCACATAAATCTACAGGGAGACAGTGTAGAGTATGCATGGCTTTCTACACCCATAATTATTTGTGCACTCAAGTGTACATTATTTACTCAAGTTCTGTTTTTTTTTTCTTCAACAACATTTCAGGCCAGGTTGGGTTAGGTTAGGATATTTTATTTGAAAATTATTCCCAAAACAATAATTGTCTTGCAATTTTTTATTCTTAAATAAGAATTTGTTTTCTTACATGGAAGGTTAGGCCAGGTTAGGCCATGCCATTTCACTTCTTTCATAATTTCAAATCAAATATTACTTTTTATGCAATATTACTCACGGTTCTGCTCTTGCTCCAGACGGACGTGTTCGCGCAGCTCCGAGGCCTGGGGAGGACTGGTTGAGGACACCGAGGGGAAAAAGAAGGTTGGACCACAAGTGATTAAGATAAGTTTCTGTGTTTATTCTGTAGACAGCTTGTGGCGTTTAATCTGTGTGTAGGTATTATAAGTTAAGTCAGGGAATAGTATTTTTGTTCCTATAGCCCACTTTTTCTTACGGTGAATATTGTAGTCATTAGATAACCTTGAATTTGTGGCGTTCACGGTGTAGTTTCGTTCGTAAGATAAGTGTTCCTTTTCTATTTTGTAGATAGTTTGTTACCTTCTTTCCTGTGTGTGGATATTATTAGTTAAATTAGAGCATACAATTTCTTTCTTAACTTAATGTATTAGTATTGTGGTGTATAGTTTTGTCCGGAGGTTGTCGTTTTTATACATTTTTTCTTCTTTTTTTGTAGAAAGCTTGCTGCCTTCTTTCCTGTGTGTAGATATTATAAGTTACATTAGATAATACTAATTCTTTCTTAACATCATTTATTTAGTCTTGTGTCATAGTATTTTTGGTGTTTAATTTTAAGATAGAGTTTAAGACTAAACTAGTGAGCCTTGATTACACTAGTTATATCTTCATATACTGGAGTAATCGTAGAGGTACCTATATAGGCTTTTTGGGATTATATTAGTATTAGTTTCATTTAGTTGGAGTTTGTAGCTGATGGGAGTTGGTATAACTAAGATTATATTTGCTTAGTTTAGCTTGCGAAAGCAGATATTTATTTTGTTGTTTATTCAGTGTGAGTGTTATTCTATTTTCTAGTCTTGTGGTGTAGTCTTTTTGGTGTTTAAGTTTAAGATTTAAGTTTGGATAAAAAAAAAAAAAAATGCAAGGTGACTGTGGGAAGTGTAAGTGTATGGATGTAATTGGGGACTTGAGTAAGAAAGTAGATATGTTAGCTAGGGAGGTGGAGCGCCTGAAGTGTTTGGTGGCAGGGCCCACCATAGGAAATGTCAGCCAGGCAAGCCAGGTGCAGGAGCCTAGGAGTGATAGGGGTGGAGATAGTATGGACCATGATAGTAGAGAGTGGAAAGTAGCTAGACGCCAGAGTACGAGACTGGCTTTAATGAAAATGGACAAAGGAATTGAAACTAATAATAGGTTTGAGGTACTGCAAGGGAGAGATAGTAATGCTGCTAAAGAGGAAGATAGGAATGACCAGGTAGCTGAGGATAGAGAGGGGGAGGTTTTAGTTATAGGGGACTCAAGAGTTAGGTACATGGACCGTACTTTTTGTAGCAGGAACCCCAACAAACGGATTCGTGTTTGCTTCCCAGGGGCCCAGGTAAAGGATGTTGGTGATAGGATAGGAGTAATGAAGGGTAGTGGAGAGAGCACAACGGTAATTGTACAGGTTGGTGTAAATGATGTAGGAAAAGCAAAAACAGAGGAAACAATACAAGAGTATAGGGCTTTGATAGGTAGGCTAGCTGTAAGTAGGAAACGAGGAATGGTAACATCCATCCTCCCTATGGTTAACGCAAGCATAGAGTGGTACTCGAGGGCCATTGGGCTGAATACCAGGGTGGCCAAGATTTGTAAGGAACTTGGCGTGGGGTTCTTGTATTTGTGGGGGGATTTCTGGGGGAAGACTGAAATGTTTGCATTAGATGGGTTACATTTGAGCAAGAGAGGAGTTGAATTGCTCAGCAATAGGTATGAGGAGGATCTCAATAGGAAACAGGGAAACTAGGCAGGTCATGGGGGGATGTAGCTGATGGAGAGAGAAGTCTTGCAAACAAGGGAAGGAATGGTTTATCATGTTTTTACGTCAATGCCAGAAGTGTTAGGAACAAAATTGGGGAACTGCATGCTTATATGTTGTCTGAAAAGCTAGATTTGGTATGCATAACAGAGGCATGGGTTAATGAAAGCATTTTTGGAGACAACTTGCAAGAATTCGAATTGACAGGCTACAACATGCATGCTTATCAAAGGCAGGCAAGGATAGGAGGAGGTATACTGTTGTATGTCAGACAAGAAATGAAATGTCATTCCATAGAAGATAGTGTACATGATGAAGGTGTAGAATCCTTGTGGTTAGATATTCTGAAAAATGGAACACAATTTAGGGTTGGGGCATTCTATAGACCTCCAGACCAGAATGAAAACACGGACAGGTTGATGCAGGAAGAGATAAGTAGGAGAGTAAAGGAGAGAACTGTTTTGTTGGGGGATTTCAACATAACAGGATTGGGAAGCAAAACTATAGGTCTAAACAAATCGGGAAGAAGCTTCATGGATTGTTTTGAGGAGAATTTCTTTTTTCAAATGATACATGAACCTACAAGGGAAAATGAAATATTAGATCTTGTGCTTACTAATGAGGACAATTTTGTACAAAATGTGAACATAGGGGAGACTTTGGGTAATAGTGATCACAACATTATACGATTCTCATTGTATGTTGGAAATGTAGGAACCAATAAGACATTGATTCCTAATTTTGCTAAAGGGAATTACAATGAGTTCAGGATCTTCCTGAATGAAATTGATTGGGAAGACTTATTGAAAGGCTTAGATGCTTATGAAATGTGGAGAATGATAAAATATAAACTATTTCAAGGTCAGGTTAGGTTCATTCCCAATAGGCAAATTAGATTAACCAGGGTTCAGCTCCCTTCATGGCTGACCAGGGAAGTAAAGCATTTACTGGAGTCAAAGAAGCAGGCATTCAAGAAACTAAAATATGCTAACTCTGAGGTAAACCTCAAATCATATCAAATAGCTAGAAATAAAGTTAGGAGGTGTGTTAGGGCATCTAAAAGACTGGCTGAAATCAAATTAGCTCGGGAATGTTCAGCAGGTAATGCTAAGAGATTCTTTAGTTTCTACAAATTTAAGGCTAAAAAGTGTGGTGTAGGACCACTGGAGGTAGATGGGGAATTAGTGGTTGATGATTGTGATATTGTGGAATCCTTAAGCAAGCAATTCTCATCAGTCTTTACTCAGGATAATTCTGGTAGAATAGAAACAACTGAATCATATGCCATGACAGGTGATAGGTTGGAGTATCTTACGATAACTACAGAAGCTGTAGAAAAGCAGTTGCAGAATATAAAGCCTAATAAAGCTTCTGGACCAGATTATATATATATGCTAGGGTCTTAGTAGAGTGTGCTAAAGCTTTAGCAGTTCCTCTAGGTATACTTTTCAGGCGGTCTATGGAATACTCTGAAGTGCCTGAAGATTGGAGAAATGCAAATGTAGTTCCAATTTTCAAAAAGGGAAGTATGAAGTGTGTAGGGAACTACAGGCCAGTCAGTTTGACCTCAATAGTGTGCAAGGTACTAGAAAAACTGGTTAAACAGAATGTTCAGATTCATCTTGATAGGCACAATCTTTTAAGGGATACTCAACATGGATTTCGATCTCGAAGGTCTTGTTTAACTAACCTTTTGGAGTTCATGGAGTATGTTACTAAAGAAGTAGACAATCAAAACAGGATGGATGTTGTGTACTTGGACTTTAGCAAAGCTTTTGATAAAGTTCCACATAGGAGGCTAATTCATCAACTACAGCAACATGGGATTGTTGGAAAAGTTATAGGTTGGATTGAAGCATGGTTGAGGGGAAGGAAACAAAGGGTAATGTTAAATGGATGTAAATCTGATTGGAAGGATGTTCTGAGTGGAGTACCACAGGGCTCTGTTCTAGGGCCACTTCTCTTTATCATCTTTGTAAAGAACATTGAGGTAGGGCTGAGGAATAGTGTTCAAATTTGCTGATGACATCAAACTGGTGGGAGTGGCAAACAGTTGTGATCAATCTAGTAGTATTCAACTGGACTTGGAGGACCTAAAAAAGTGGGCTGATCAATGGCAGATGTCTTTTAACTATGACAAGTGTAAGGTTATGCATCTGGGGTCTGGAGGTGAGACTTTCAGATATACAATGGGAGGGAGGGAACTGGATGTTATTGAAGAGGAAAGGGACTTAGGTGTGTTGGTTTCAAATGACCTTAAAGCAGAGAAACAATGTAGCTCAGCTCGGAACAGGGCACTCAGAATGCTGGGACTCATTAATAGAAGTGTGATGTATAAGAGCAAGGAAGTCATGAAAAAACTGTACTTAGCATATGTGCGACCCCACTTGGAATATTCTGTGCAAGCTTGGAGCCCCTACCTAGAAAAAGATATAGACAAGTTAGAAAAAGTGCAACGCAAAGCAACTAAACTCATCAGTGGACTAGGTAGCTTAGAATATGGAGAAAGGTTTGTGGCATTAGATATGTACTCACTCAAGTATAGGAGATTAAGGGGGACATGATTGAAATGTACAAAATTGTTAAAGGACTAGATCAGGTCAATTTAAATGGTGCTCTTCAGTTTAAAGTATCACACAGGGGTCACCAACTCAGGTTAGACAAGTTGAGGTGTAGGACAGTTAAGCGACAGCAGGTCTTCAGTCAAAGGTTTGTTGATCAGTGGAATGGGCTGCCTGCTGATGTTGTGGGGAGTTCCTCATTGAATGTATTTAAAAGTAGGGTGGACAAATTTTTTAGGCAGGAAAATCTTGTTTTTGATTTCTAATTTGGATGGAGGGGATAATATTTATGTTAAATGTGCACGGCACAGACCCCTTTAAGCAGGGGCTATGGTAGCACAATGGGTATGATGGGAGGAGCTTGCAATTGTTGAGGGTGTTATGCAATAGCAAGTGGATGATGCTAGATAGGCTGGGATATATAGCCTCCTAGGAACTTGGGATTAGGGATTGATTGGGGTGAGAATATGTACATTTCTAGTACCTTTTCTAGATAGGCTTAACCCAGATGGGCCCCTGTGGCTCTTATTAAGCCTTAACACTTTATGACTTTATGACTTTATTACCCAACTTCAAGCCCGTTTTTGATATTTTGCTTCCAAGCTGAAAAGTATGCATCTACAGAGGAAATGAGTGGTCACATCATATCAAGCACATTCATAAACACTGCATTGGAAAAACGAAATTCTAAGAAATAAAAAATACCTTAAACCACAAATTTATCTATATTCATTTTCAAAACTTTTTTGCAAAAAAGGTGTTGATTATATTATTTGAAATTGTGCTTCTTCAAAAACAGCTTGGGCTAGATTAGCTTTCCGACTTTTCAAATTCAGATAACATTTCCTTAAAACTGGATGTCTCAACTGCATGTCTCATCTGACTTCTTCTGATTTACATGTTAATCCTGCTGCCATATAACCACCATATAATAAAGTTCATGCATACCCTCACCTTGAAGCCTGATTATCAAGTTTCAAGATGAGGGCTATATATTTTTGAAATTCAATTTCTCTTACATAGGAAAGGCAAGTTTTTTTTAGACTGACTAGAACTGTTTGCAGACATAGCCCCTTCGCCTCCTTGGCTAATCAAGAACTACCTAAGTAGGTACCTACGTTCAGAATAGGTTCTGTTCAAGTTCTTACCTTGGAGCCAAGACTGCCATTTGCCGCCAGCACCAAAACTTGAATTCTTTAGAATAGTGGGCAATCCTTTGTGTTTGATGTCCATGTGCCTCTTCAGGTTCCTCCTTTCACCATTGAAAGTGCAGTTCAAATGTCCACAACGAACATTCATACGTGACGGAGGTCAACCCATGCCTGCCATCTGATAATATAGGCACAGAGCAGAAGGCAAAATAACAAGGTTCGATGATAAATATTCTGTGATGAGTATCAATGCTTCAAACCACCACACGTGCGACAACAACCCAAGGCAATCTACAACCGGTACTGCACGCACGTGAGCCAGTTTCGTCGCAAGCGCGTCACCCGTTGTAACACGTTCATAGGGAGCTGAAAAAAATGAAATTCAGGAGACAGGCAATAAGAGCTAGACTCCCATCCAAATCAAAGGAAGCTAGGCCGTACGGGGATTTCGTTTTTCTCCCGGGTGGCAACCCTTGCCAACTGGAGGGTGTCTCCCCACAGCCAAGGAGTCAGGCAATAAGAGCTGAAATCCCATCCAAATCAAGGCAATCTAGTCCGTACAGCGATTTCGTTTTCTCGCCAGGTAACAACTCTTACGAATTGAAGACTGTCTCCCCACAGCCAAGGACACGAGTATTAAATTAAACATACTGTTGTATTATGTTAATCATTGCATCAATTATTCCATAGAAGCATGAATATATCGTTCCGGAATGGAAAAGTAGGTTGAGTGGTGACTACGCCTTCGCGTAGTACTGTCTCCTGAGTACTTTGTTAAGAAAATATTATGTCTCCTACTCGGGTAGTCGAGTAAGCAGTTTTTTCACCTCTGTATACATACACCACAATGTGTGTATGTATATTTAACATGTGTATACATACACATGTTAAAGCGTGTATGTATTTTACGAGTATGTAGATATTGTGATATGTAAAATGAAGGCGATTCACGGTGCGGTGTCACAAGGTGCACTTGGCGTGTGTGTTTTTGTGGCTTTTGTAGCACAATGTTCACTGTTGAGGAAGGCCCGTGGCCGAAATATATACCATGTGAATTCGGATCTTTTTTTTAATATGAGCATAGGGTTATTTTACGCCTTTTTCTCACTCATAATCATGCTCAATGCAGCACTGCACCTAATCGAATTTATATATATTATATATATATAATATATATATATATATATATATATATATATATATATGCATATATCGATATACGCTGGAAGGCGAAAGGTGTTCCAAGATGGACGTAACACCCGGTGGCTTGGTTGGTGCTGTTGATTGTTGTGATTCAGGATCATTTAAGTCAGAGTGTTTCCTATGATCGGCGAATTTACGATATTACAGTGGCAAATGGTTATCCAAGAATAGTTCCATTTTGTTCCACTCATGGTTAGGTACGAAAATTTTACTTTTTGTCCAGGGTTTAGAAGTATTGCTGTTATCTTTCGCTTCGTACTAACAGTGGTGCAATTAATCCGAAACGAAGTTCGCGTGACTGGTGCGTTGCGGCGGTATCCTTTTGGTACTTTTTGGTGCAATATTCTTCATACACTTAAATGTGTTCGGCTGTGCTTCTCGTTCTTATTTGTACACTTTCCCCTACATGGACACTCGATTCTCAGGCGTAAAATAGTTAAACCTTACGCAGGGCATTCATCTACTGGGGAGCAAAGCGACTCGAGCATACATGTAACGTGTGGTTACCAACTTTAACCCATACAATATATTACCGAGCGAGACAGCGCGAAGCGGAAGACCGTTATTCAAAATAGCGCGAGGCCGAAGATAGCTGTCTAAAATGGTGGAATGCCGAGGTGACAAGCTGCCTGAAATAGCGCGAAGAAAAAAGGCCACACGGAAAAAGTTTCCACTCCCAATGGCACATTTCAATCGTATGAGGGAGTGAGAGATAGAGAAGATTATCTCAGCCATAGTCTTCATTATTCGGAAATGGCGGGACTGAGCATGCCTACTGGACCGTCCACCATCCATGGCAGCACCAGGGAACCCATGCACCCAAATTATTTTTGAGCTGAATGTCCTTCCAAATCGTCCAAGCACCGGCGAGGCTTAACATATAACACGACATATGACATGAATTATCACGATGTTCACCTGTAAGAATGGAATATCAATCTATTGATATTCGGTTTGTGCTTGTTTATAATCGCTGCACATCCCAGTAAACATGCCGATGTCGGCCCGCTGTCCGCATGTGTCGGGACGAGCTCGGCATCTCGTAGGCGGCATACCGACATCGGGCCGCTGTCGGCCCGACATCGGCAAACTAGCCTGGAATATATCATATATCTGGTTGAATTCGACATATTAATAGCGGCCAGCCGACGCCAGGCCATTGTCCAACATTTCACTTCTCAGACGACAACGGACCGCTGGCGTCCGGACAGCAACACGGCATCTTTCCGACATCGGCCCAACGTCGGCAACATGTCGGCTGAGTGTCGGCTGAATGTCGGCATGGGCTGACATTCCACTACCCAGCCGACAACGGGCCGCTAGCGTCCGACATCGGCCCGACGTAGGGCCTAGTATCGGGCCGACGTCGGGCCGATGTCGGCATGTGCACTGGGATAAACCCCGGATAAATTTCGGCCCCACTAATCCAGCCGTTTATTAACGCCCGTCTTAGCTTTTACGCTCATGATGATCAGTGCATCGGGTACTACCTGTGGACCAATCTTGAAGGGAATCTGAAGAGTCCGACCTCGAGGACTCTGACATTTGACCTCGAATATATCAGCTGTTTATGAACGCCCCTCTTAGCTTTTATGGTCATGATGATCAGTGCATCGAGTACTTATTTTGAAGAAAATCAGAGGAGTCCGATCTCGAAGACCTTTGACCTTTGACCCCGAATATCTCCGTAGTGTTTTGTAATACCGCTTCTTGATTGTGTTCCTGATAGTCAGGGTGCCGAGCTCTACCAGTATACTCCTTTTCATGATGTTCCACCGGTAAGAATCGAATATCAACCCAGCTTGACGTATAGATTGAAATTCGTTTCGTGCTTATTTATAATTGCTACATATTCGCACCCGAAGAAGTTTTGACCGAATAATCAAGCTGTTTATGAACGCCCTCTTAGCTTTTAGCTTATGATGATCAGTGCATGGAATAATATCCGTAGGTCAATTTTTAAGGGAATCTGAAGAGTCCGATCTCTTGGATTCTGACCTTAGACCTTAAATATCTCAGCTGTTTATGAACGCCCCTCTTAGCTTTTATGCTCATGCTGATCAGTGCCTCGAGTACTATCCGTGTATCCATTTTGAAGAAAGTCAGAGGAGTCCGATCTCGATGACCTTTGACCTTTGACCCCGATTGTCTCCGTAGTGTTTTGTAATACGGCTTCTTGGTTGAGTTCCTAATAATCAGGGTGCCGAGTTCTGCTAGTATGCTCGTTTTCACGATGTTCCACCGATAAGAATCGAATATCAATCTAGCTTGACGTACAGATTGATATTCGTGTTCGTGCATATTATAATTTCTGCATATTCGCACGGGATGAAGTTTTGACCAGAATAATCCAGCTATTTATGAACGCCCCTCTTAGCTTTTATGCTCATGATGATCAGTGCTGCGAGTTCTATCCGTGTGCAAATTTTGAAGGAAATCGGAAGAGTCCGCCCTTTCGGCCAATATCAACCTCAATATCAATGTGAATCTGTCGCTAGTTTGACGGATTACAACGGAATCTAGTAGGTATTCTAGTTCCAGCCCTAGTGACATCAGCAAGAATGTGCGATATTTCTAGTATAATCTACCAGGATTTTCGTATATACGGTGACGTCACGTAAACGTTCCAAATACGTTTTAAAACCTGGTTAAGATTCATCTGTGGCGCAGCGAAGACATCAGTCTGTTGCTGTGGTTGGGCATACGGTGTTTCTGATTGTTGGTACGGGAGATTGAAATATGAGGCTGATGAATATTGTTTGGATTCCTAGGTTATTGAACATGCTCTCATGTTTCGAGCATAATTTCTTCAGTTCATCGGATACAACAACCCTCAACCTGTTATCGTTCATAACCCTTAAAGTTTCACGAATTGAAATTGAAACCATAGCTGGATTTGCCAAATATGAACCTAGGCTTACAGGTAAATGTATGCTTTAATGTGTTTTATGAATCCTTGGAATTAGACATAAAGACATAAAGACATAAAAGATCAGTGCAACTATGAGCCACAGTGTGGGCCCTTCTTGGTTGCACTCTGTGCACTGAACCAGTTGTCCACCAAATGCGCCGATCAACTCTCCCCAGGGGCGTCGATTTGTATCCTTTTGTGGGGGCCATGGCCCCACCAATGTTGATCTTGGCCCCCTCAATGTTGATTTGGGCCCCCCAATAACCTATGCTATTTTTATGCTGAGAAGAAAGTTAAAGGAATAAATGAAAAACATCATGCTACTTACAAAACTTAGCTGTTGCCAATCAGCACATTTTGCACTGAAATGAAACAAATTTGGATCGGATAGTGGATTGACTCTCCACCTTTTGCTGCTAAATTGAAAATATTGTGGAAAAAGAAAGGAGTTGGATTTCCCTCCACTTTGCAACCACAACCACATCATAAAATGACTCTTGCAACCACATCATAAAATGTCGAGATTAGCTGACGATAATGCATTGTACACCATATTGTCTGAAAAATATGCAAAGCCACTAGACAACAATTAACAATGTCATAATTATGCTTGCATACATGACCAATGGCAAAAGCACATGCATATGGAGCTTGAACTGGATTCATTCCATTCAATTTCCAGACATTGTCAAACTTGCACACAATCCGGTCCTGTCAACCACGTTCTGTTTTCATTGAGATTGTGGATACACAAACTATATTTATTTTCAGCAGTCAACCCATCGCACTATAAGCTTGATATTCACCTAGGTACCGACCTATATCCCAATGACAATTAGCATATATTCAATATTGATAACCAGCACCCCAGTCTCGACCTGCACCAAGAGCCACATGTGAGCCAAATATCTGCCAGCTTATGATACCATAAAGAAAAAAGTCAGCAAGAAGCTGCATGCACACGGTATTATAATTACTATTCTTGAAGAAATTAATAGGTAGGTACTACTAAGCCGTAGCTTCCAGGACTTTCTAAACGAACCTTGCAAGCAAGGCATATAATCAGGTATAGCCATTAGATGATTTGAACGCTTCGGACTGATTGATCGTGACGTCACCAGTTCGATGTAGCCCCATTCCTATGCTGTACAGGGAGCTGTTGCGATTTCCGAAAAAAACATATATCGGATTATATTACACAAATTCGCATGATTCTGGCACTGAATGAGGGATCGCTTCGCTTTCTTTCACCAATCTATCTACCACTTTTGCTCTAGCCATCGAAACTATCGTGGTATATAGCGTCAAAGTTGTCTTGCACACTGTCCAACCGGCATCCCAAACTTCGGGTGCGGTTACGCCCAGCCGTGTGGCGCAGAGGTATTAACTAAAACTCGAAACCCAGAGGTGCCGGGTTCGAATCTCTCCAATAACTTTCCTTTTTCAACCGCACTATTTTGAATTTTTTAATTAGGTAGGAACCTTACTGCGTGTCATCACGCATATTGGACACGCTAACTGCCACTGGCGGATCCAGGGAGGGGCCATTCCGGCCATGCCCCCCCACGACCCCCCGAAAAGAGGAGCGGGGGCATAGTGTCTTTTGGGCCCCTCGAAACCAACAGAAGTCAACTAAATTAAAATGCAGTAACTTTTGCCGAGGTAAAAAAATAGCGTCTGGATGAAAGAATCTACAATTTTAAAGGATTTTTTTTTAATATAGTTGTTTTGAAGCCAGTATAGTAGCATAGTAGATTCCGACACACGTCGAGTGTTCCATGCTGCTCAAGTTCTGCTTACAGCAAGAGTTGACAAAATCGGATCCACCAGTGTCCACGTGCACGAACGTTGACGTGGTACAAGACGTTGAACGTGAGCGTGAACGTTTTGGTAAATAAGAACAAAAATCCAGTAACATAGAAACGGTGGAGGTAGGCTGGGGCCCCTACACAGGAGATCGTGTTGTCAATTATTATTTTACTTTTTATTTTATTTTAATTTTAATTATTATTTTTAAAATGGGCCCCTTTGCCAAATAGTGGTCGAAATCCGGTGCTTTCAACCAAAAACCGTGGGAGAATGGGCGTCCTCCAAATCCGTTCGACCCCTCCTCTGATGCAATTCCTAGGTACGCCACTGGGGGGAGGGGGGGGTGACGCCGAGAACCGAAAGTTGCCCCCCCCCCAAACCGGTGGGCTAGATCCGCCAGTGCTAACTGCAACCTTAATCCTTGGCAACGCGGTACATAATTTATCGGCGCTTTACCGATGCATATTCACTGACGCACCCAACCAGAAATCTGGCATATTCCAAATTCGATGGAGAAATTCGGCGCAGCCTGGCAATCGCACTCGTGACGTCACAGCTCAGAAATATGGGCCTATGGTGGCTGCAGAAGTGACAACCACCTGCTTGTAAGTTATACAAGGTCAAAGCCCATCACCAAATGTGTCTGGAGAGACTTGATAGACACTAGCGCGCATGAAATGCCACAAATCGTGACGGACGTTCCTCAGAACATCCAAAATCGTAACATCGAAAGATAAAGGTCTAGTTACAGAAATCCCAGCACCTCCACTGGCGGATCCAGGGAGGGGCCATTCCGGCCATGCCCCACCCGAAGCGCTTAAAAAGGGGGGGACCATAGTGTCTTTTGGCCCCCCGAAACCACCAGAAGTGAACTAAATTAAAATGCAGTAACCTTTGCAGGGGTAAAAAAATAGCGTCTCGATGAAAGAATCTCCAATTTTAAAGGGATTTTTAAAATATAATTGTTCGGAAGCCAGTATGGTAGCATAGTAAATTCTGATACAAATCGAGGATTCCATGCTACTCAAGTTGTGCTTACAGCAAGAGTTGACAAAATCGGATCCGCCAATGTGTACACGTGCACGAACGTTGACGTGGTACAAGACGAACGTGAACGTGAACGTTTTGGTAAACAAGAACAAAAATCCGGTAACATATAAACGGTGGAGGTAGGCTGGGGCCCCTTCACAGGAAATTATGTTGTCAATTACTATTGTAATTTTAATTTCTTTTTTTAATGGGCCCCTTTATCAAATAGTGGTCGAAATCCGGTGCTTTTAACCAAAAAAATAGTGGGAGAATTGGCACCCTCCAAATCCGTTCAACATCTCCCCTGATGCCATTCCTAGGTACGCCACTGGAGGAGGGGGAGGGGAGGGGAGATGACACAGACACCGTTGCCCCCCCCCCCCCAAACCGGTGGGCTAGATCCGCCAGTGAGCACCTCAAGTGTAAATTTGCGGTTGCGGTCGACAAATGTGATGGAGGTGAGACATTTGTGATGCAATTGCGCTGTGTTTAATCCGGAGGCCAATCTCAGGTGCCGTCGTGCTGATTAGTTTTTTTGTACTTCACACCTTCTGACGTATCTATAGATTGGTGTGGTTTTTAACAGTGAATAAATAGCTTGCTGATATTTAAGTCCCAAAGGAACAGTACTTGAAGAACTTGGAAGGTAATCTTGAACAAGTCCAGTCCATGTCTTTTTCTGATTTGTGCTCAGGGTTTCTAGGTTAATACCACATACCTACCATGTTTGTCTTCAAGAAGAGCTGTTTTTGGTTTACTTTTATTAATATTTTAATTCCACTGCTCTTATTGCTTTTCTGCCCAGGATTGGGGAACCTAGTGTTGCATTTCCGTCCAGCAGTTGGCACACCTTTTGGTAAATGCACAGCTTAAGGTAAATTCTGATTTCTTGATTTTTTTAATGCAATGTTTAGGACTGTGATGAACATGATGTGACCACACATCTTGGTAAATTTGTGTTTTAAGGTGTTTTATGCATTCGTGGAATGTATCATTTCAATGCAATGTTTATGAATGTGAGTCAGATGATGGGACCACTCATTTTCTGTACAAATGCCTACATTTCAGGTTGTGAGCAAAAGAACACCAAAAAAAGCTTTGAATTAGGTGATATCGGGTAAAAGGAATTTTTGTTTTAATATAAAAGAAATGCAGCAAACCTAACCTAACCTAGCCTAACCCTGCGTTTGGAGAAACACAAAACCAACACATCAAGCAATATATTAATAAAAAACAACCTAAATCAACCTAACCTAATCTATCACAAGCTGCTTTTGAAGAAAAAAGCTCCATTTCTTTTAAATTTTGGAACAATTTTTGCAAAAAATGTCCAACTTAAAACACCTTACAGTGTAAGAACTTGTCTTGTTGCCACCTTAAAGCACAATAGTTCTGGTTAGGTTAGTTTAGGTTGGGCTAGGTTTTTCATTTGAAACATTTCAAGGAAATAAATTGCTTGATATTTTTCCAATTTTGTTTTTAAAATTGTTTTCTCCAAAGTGATGTTCGGCTAGGTTGGGTTAGGTGATGTTGCATTTTTAATGTATTTCTTTTTATGCTATGTTACCTAACTCAAAGGCCGTTTTTTAATGTTATTTTGTTCACAACCTGGAAAGTAAGCATTTGCACAGACAACGAGTGGTGCTTAGTGACAGCTTAGTGACATTCATAAACATTGCATTGGAAATTTAACCTAAAAAATATTAGTCAAACACCTAAAAGCACAAATTGAGTGGCCTTTCCTCTGCAAATGCATGCTTTTCAATTGGGAGTACAAATATCATCAAAAAGGGTGTGGAGTTAGGTATTATAGCATAAAAACAATGTTAAAGATGTAAGATAACCTTACCCAAGCTAGTCCAACTTCCCATAAAAGAAATTAATTGTTTTTAATTGAAATTTTGGAGGCATTTTTCTCAAATATTTTCAACTTAAAAAACCTAACCTAACCTAAGGTAGCCTGAAATGTATTTTTTTGTCGTATCAAAATCATTAAAAAAAATTATTTCCCAACAAATGGTTTTTTTTAATAACTTAAACAACAAAAGCCTAGCCTAACCTAACAAACCTAACCCTTTTGTATGCTTCATGGAGGTAAAATGTGCGTAAAACCAGTTTTGTGGTTACCTTAAACTGCGATAATACCTGACTTTTTGGGTAATTTTTCAGCTCATGGTAATCTCTGACTTCTTTTAGTTTCTTTTCTTTAATGCAGTGTTTATTAATGTGCTGAACATGATGTAACCGCTCGCTTCCTCTGCAGATGCACACTTTTCATTTGTGAGGAAAAATAACACCCAGAAAGGGGCTTGGATTTGAGTAATATAGGATGAAAAATAATGTTCAGATTATAAAAAAGATGTAACGTAACATAACCTAATCTAACCTAGCCTAGCCGTCCATGCAATAAATTATTTTTTGAATGCCCAATTTCCATCCAATTTTTTTTGTTCTCAAACATTTTCAACTTAAAAGCCTAACATAACCTAATCTAGCTTGAACCGTTTTTGAACAAAAATCTGTTTTGTTTTTAGTTTACTAACTTACAACAAAAGCCTACCCTAACGTAACTAGGCCAAACCTAGCGCCTTTGAATGATTCGTGGAGGTAAAATGGGTGTAAAACCTGTCGTGTGGTTACCTTAGACTGCAATAATAACTATTTGTGTGCTACCTGGTGCACGTTATGAACCTCCGTCTGCATGCTGCATGGGAGCATTCCACTTATTGCTTCACAAAGAACAATAACATGTTGAAAGTACTATATTTTCAGGATGAAATCCTATGCTGATAACATTTTCTGAGTTATACATTTGCAGATCAGATCTACATCGCTTGTATTAATAAATATGATAAATTCATAGAAATACATACATGCACCGGTTTGTGGACAAAAAGTTATTCTGGTGATTTCTAATGTATTGCAAAATTACAAATTTTCATGATAGAAGTAGGCAAAGGTAGAGTACTTATATCTGAATAGGTGGTCAGTTAACTAACAAGACAGCAAATTCACTCAAATAGCATTAAAAACACCAGGTGGCCCACTCTTTTTGGAAGCTTAAAATCGATGACAGTGCTTTCTTGAATCATGTTTAAAGCGCATAAAGGAAATGTATTGCTGACACTTGTAAGGAACTGATGTGTGTAACGTTTAATTAACATTTATAATGTACTGATGTTAGCACATAAAACAAAGCTCACTATTCTAAATAGCATGGGAAGTATGATGCCATATATCATGGCTAATTTATGGGCAAGATGTTATGCAGCAGATTCCCTGCATTGTTACTTAGTTATTTGTGCTTCAGAGCACATCGACCATATTAATCATATAGCTCCCTGCATTGATGTTAACTGATATATCAGTATGTTTGCAAATTCACTTATGAGTGAACCCATACCATTCCCACTGGGGTATAAAAGCTACATCGTAACATTGTTTCTACAATGCATATCACAGAAACCCATCTCGATTGTCCTACTCACTCAGAACACCATAGAAGTCAATTCATGAAAATGTTACTTCGTCCACTGTATTGTTAATGTAAACAGAAGTCTTTTGAACCACATGTTATGTCCTTCACAGTGTTGCTTCTCCCACCACCAACTCCAACCCTAACCAAACTTCAGGAGCGCATCCATCTCCAAAGCTGCTTGTGGAAGAAGGTATGCATTGCAGCATAACTACTGTGATCTGAATTCCATGGTACCCCTGTTGCCTTATAATCCATCCTTGCTGATCCACGTAGCAGATGTTTGACTTTCCTCAAACTGTCTGGAGAACTCGGGAGTTGAAATCACATGTGAGTGATGAAACAGATGAACTATTCCTGGATTCTTATGTCGCATCATTACATGGCATAGTGACATACCGAATGGGGGAGGGGGCATTGTGGGAAGTTTCCTCCCTCCCTGACAGGTTGTGGGGCCCCAAGGATCCGCCGAGCTCAGGAAAAAAATGCGCTATGCTCCCTAAAAATCTAACTCGGTCCACAAAAATATCACACCGGGACTCAGAAAAATCACATTGGGTGGCCCCCAAAAGTAGCGCATGGCCCACTGATAATGACGCTGGGGCCTCAAAAATTTGCACCTGGGCCCCTGAAAATCACGCTGGGGCCGCAAAAAAATCGTGCCGCGGTTCAAGAAAATCACGACGGGGCCAGACACGGTCGGGCCGGGGCCTCCTGAAAATCACGCTGAGACTGGGGCTACTAAGAATTATCACCCGGGCCCCTGAAAATCACGCTAGAGGCATGACAGGTCCCACCGGGGCTCTAAAAGTCTCGTTGAGATCACCCAACAAATGAAGCCGGGTAAATGAAAAACAGTCCGGACACGGAAAATCAATCTGGGATCTCAGCAATGACTCCAAAAGCCCACAAAACTTGTCGGGCCCCCAAAAACGTGTCGTAGCCACCAAAACTCGTGGAAGGGATCCCAACAAGTGACCACGGGGCCCCAAAAAATCACACCGCTTCTCTTCAAATCTTTCTGGGGCCAAAACGTCGCGCCGGAACCCCACAAGTTGCAGCTGACTTCCCAAGAACCAATATATACCCGGAATGTCACCCTGCGGACAAAAAAATTGCGTCAAGGATCCACGAAATAAGAAGTCGTCGGACGCCGGAAAAAAAACCTGTTTGGGCACCAAAAAAAAACGCACCAAGAGCCCGAAGAATCGTACCGGGGTCCCAAAATATCCTGCAGGGGCTTACAAAAAAATACACACCTCACCACAGCGGAAAATTCAGAATGGGTCCTGAAAGAAAATTATCCGAAGTGCCTTTCTACTCTCGATCGTGCAATCTGCGGAAAAAAACACGTTGAGCAGCCGCCTTGGCGTACTAAAGGTAAAAATGCCCCTCCATAATGTTAGGCACCAAGGAAATACTTTCACCCCTCGTCATTACAGTTCAGGTCTGCTGTGCTCTGATGCTCCATCAAGGCCGGTGTGTTTTAACTTGCATCTGATCGCTGAAGTATTTTTATTTAACCCGGTGTGTGTTGGTGTGTGGAGTGAGGAGGAGGGTAACAGTGACGGTGACGGTGACGATAGATCCGAGCCCACTATATGGCACTGGAGTCGCATGCTATTACTCAGAGTTGTTATGTTGACATGGACTGTGCACTGCTCTTTTAATTATGTGACTTCACCAGTTATTGGACGATTTTCCCCGTTGGTGAGGATGCTGAATAAACATAAACATACACATTGTCGAATAAAAAATCAGAATTTCTGAGATCTGAAAATATAGTGGGCGAAATCCGATGAGCTTTTGGTTGGGGGGGGGGTCTAGTGCGTTGGAATTTCGCCCCCCCCCAATGTTTTTATAAAATCGACACCCTTGACTGTCCCTGGAATACAGAAAAACAAGCCCCATATTCTTATAATGATTGTCTATGGTGTTTTTAAAGATGTTCAATGTGTTGCTACTGACAATAGTTTCTGGCAGCTGGTTCCAGTGTTCTACTACCCTGTTGGTGAAGAAAGACTGTCTTAACCTTGTCCTGCTGTGATTAACTTTAATTTTGAATTGATGACCTCTAATTGCATCATTTCTGTTAAATTCAAACAGTTCCCTGAGATAACCCTGTTCCTGACCATGAACAAATTTAAAGACCTCGATGAGATCTCCTCTCAGCCTTCTATATCTAAGTGAAAACATATTCAGTTTCTTCAATCTTTCCCCATATGCAAGGTTGCCTATACCATTCACCATTTTCGTTGCCCTCTTTTGTACTCTCTCTAAAAGCCAACAATCTTTTTCATAACTAGGGGACCAAGCTTGGACACAGTATTCCAAATGTGGCCTGACATATGTACAGTAAAGCTTCCTGATGATTTCCTCACTTTTGTATGATACATTCCTATTTATTGCCCCAAGCATTCTTAGTGCCTTCTTCATGGCTTCTTTGGTCTGTTCTGATGCCCCCAATTTTGTGTTCAAAATAACACCTAAGTCCTTCTCCCGCTGAGTCACAGATAGTACTTGGCCATTCATCAAGTACGGAGCCTTGATATGCTGCCTACCTACATGCATGATTTTGCACTTATCAAAATTAAAGTTCATTTGCCATTTTTCGGACCATTTCACAAGCTCGTCTAAGTCTTTCTGCAGCAAGACCTGCTCATTGTGCCCTGTTATTGCCCTAAAGACCTCAAATCATCCGCAAATTTCAAAACCTTACTGCCTAGGCCACTTTCAATGTTATTTACAAACACAATGAACAATAGTGGTCCCAGTACTGACCCCTGGGGGACTCCACTAAGAACATTTTGCCATGATGACTTCGTACCATTTAGCATTAATGCATTGAAATTAATCATTTCAATGCAATGTTTATGAAGGTAGCTAAGATGATGGGATCACTCATTTTCTGTGCAAGTACTTCAGGTTGTGAGCAAAATAACACCAAAAAATGGCTTTCATTTAGGTAGCATAGCATTTTAATAAATGTTTTAAAAAATGCAGCATAACCAAACCTAACCTCTCCTAACCTCCCTTTGGAGAAAAAGCTTCGCTAGCCATGTCTTGGAATACTATAACCTTGAATGTGCCATGAACACCAGATTAAAGCAACATACATGTTATGTCAGATATAACAGTAATTCAATGCCCATTGCCCAGCAAAGGGAAACCATTAGATGGCACTAAAAAGTAAGCATATTTGGCATGACATGTGCCCCACTATCTGCTCTCTAGCCCTGTGTGAAGTAATAAGAAGGTAAAATACTTTGTAGTGTAAGTGGGAAGTATCTTCGATGCAGGTTATCGAAATTGATTTGACAATTATGTCTGTGTGTCAGTATATATATATATATATATATATATATATATATATATATATATATATATATATATATATATATATAACATGGGAATTGCTCCAGAGGTTTAAGGGCAGCATTAAAGTGCATTTTTCATGGAAATATCCTCCTTTCCAACTATGATGCTTTTGTCGACTCAATTTGCTTGTGAATTACCATGCATAATTAATGACATTTTCTTACTGGAGTGCATATGCATTGGAGCATTCTTTCTGCATGGTCACATCATAGACTGTAAATTTTAGTAACTTGAGGTGCACTGTGTGCATTAGCTGGTTCAGTGACCCATGACCCCTAAAGGAAAAGGCACACTGAGTACACTTGGGATAAAAATTGGACCAACTGCAGTGCAAAAGATGCTATTAAGAAGAGGATTTGTGGCCATGCATGCATAAAAGGATAAATAAAGCACTAAGCCACATCTTTTTATGACAAGTAAGGTGTTTTTTTTCTGAGATAACAAACAATTTCAGCATTTGGTAGGAATATCTGGTAGTAATGTTGGAGAACAGCATTCATTATATCTGTGGTCTTCTCTTATTCCAAAAGGTTGCGGAAAAGTGGCTGAAACATGTCTGTGTGTATTCATGCCAATATTATAAGCTTCAGTATGCTGGATATTCAATTTCAGCTTAATTTCAATTGAAGTTTCGTCAGTTCAGGGAGGGGGTTGGTCACCTTGTGGCCTCACTCTGGGATGCACTCATCGTCAGTGCTATCGACATGTCTTCAAGGCTGGTGCAGGGGAAAAGTCAAGGTTTTTATCCAGATGTCTCCAAATGTTTTCTTGGAAAAAACAAGGAATCCACAGCATTAAGCTGCAGTGTTTTGAGGTTGTGGGAGGAACTGCTGCTACTGTTCACACCACCTTCCCTTCCCCAACAACAGAAACACCTATATGTAATGGGCTGGATTTTACATTGGAGGTCTGAACCTCTCTCAGTGATTAAGGCTCAGTGTTCACACATCCCAGTTAGAGTAGCGTGGACAGTGGCGTACCTAGTATTTGCATGTGGGGGCAAACGGATTTTGAGGTGGCTCAAGCATCACTCATACAAATAGTTGCCGGATTTGGACCAGTATTTTTCATAAGTACCCATTCTTGTTTTATGTTAAGATGGGTAGGACCAACTTAACTTGGCGCTGCAAGGTGCCCAGCCTATCACCATCGTTCCAAGGTCAGTGGATTTCAATCCTCTCCCTCCTGTTCAAATGCTTCCGAAATGGCCGGCAAATTTTCATATATAAAATGGCGGGCAATAAAATAATATATCCATATATCATTGGGGTTTTCATATATTTCCATTTCATAATCCGAAATTCCGGCATATATACGTATGTATGTATGTATATATGTATGTATGTATGTATATATATATATATATATATATATATATATATATATATATATATATATATATATATATATATATATATATATATATATATATATATACATATATGTATTATTATACTATAGATTACTGGGGTGCAAAATACATGAAGTCAATGGGAAGCCCCACATCGATGGGATGAATGCTCCATTGTACCTCATGTTAAAAGTCTAAATTATTGAGGGACAGAGCTAACACTGAGGGGGCATTTGCCCCTAAAAAATATATCAAAGAACACCCCTGGTCTAGACGCATATGAATGAAAAGTGGAAAACAATCCTGAAAACCGGCTGCAGGTTCCGTATCTGCACATGGGTGATAAGGGCGTGACATTCCACCCAGTATCGGTACCTCCGCCTGTAGCCTGAATATATTGTTGGCCCCTTTTCGTGGCCGGAGGGGTACCAACTTTCACATGGAAGGCACATGCCCCCAGTGCCCCCACCCTTGTTTACGCCCCTGCACCGAGTGGGGAGGAATTATGTTGCAACAGTTATATCTTACTTGCTCCTACCCCTCCTTTCTAGCCGTGATCTTCAGTTGGCCTGTCTCATACTTCTACTACCCGTGGCACCACGCGATTCCTGCGGCGCTCGACATGCATGCAGTCAGCGTGGGTCCAAGCAAAAAGTAATAGTGCTAGGATAAAATAAAGGTCATATTCGTGGTCAAGATTCTTCAAGCTTTCCAATGAACCCGATATTGTCCCATTTTGATGGTATTTAATATCGAAAATGTCGTGTGGAAAACACGGAAGTTTGGCTGTAGCGCCTACGGGACCGAGCAATGGACTAGTTGCAGGTTGTGAGATATATACACCAAATGAAAGAGGGAGTTCTAATTCGGACAATAATGGGTGCATCACCATTCATCAAACAACCGTTTTCTCAAAATTTACAAAGAAAAGGTTTTGCGACCGTAGGCCGATTACGTCACAGTTTGGGAATGCCGCCATTACGGTCCGTTGTGACGTTGGTTTAGTGCGACGTCGCGGGGACGCTGGTTGGTAATGTTCCATTAGCGGTGGATTTATTGGCGAAATATGGGTTTCTTGAGTCGGTATACATGCACACCAGTATTCTTGTTAGCTTAAAGGGTAAAATATCAGTGCAATGCTGAAAACTTACGGGTGTATGCATAGGTAATCGGCGTGCGCCATTGTCCAAATCCAAAATTCACATGTCTGAATGAAATTAGTCTCAGACTATTTTTTGGCCAGAGTGCTATGTAATGCTGAAACCAACCCCCTCCACCCTATGTAATGTTAGAACACACTGACCCCCCCCCCCCCCAAACTAGGTACCAGTGTTACATAATATATGGGCAGCCTCTTAGCATAGATGCAGGAATTGGTGGTAGAGGTGCATGCACCCCCTGACTTTGGGGTGTTTAAACATTAAACCTATGACATTGACTGGAAGGGATTGGAAAAAAGAGTGGCATACCCCTACTCCCCCCACCGTTTAAGATAGTTCCTACACTCTGGCTGGTTCGATGGAGTTTTTCTTTACCGATCATAATTTATTCCGATGTGGCAACTTGTGTGCTGCCTGCTCATACAATACCCCTACCCATTTTTACCTGTTTTCTACATGAATGTTAATATCCTTTTGAAACTGAAACCGTTCCCCATGATGTATTGTGCCTATGCTGTGTACGAATTTGTGCGCCACATCAGTGTCTAGTCCATGAGTAGCTGAGCACCAAACTACGTAGGAAAAGGGTACTTAGGTGGGAGCCAGCCGATGCCTATACATGCCTCTGAAAATGTGAAGACGTCAATCATTTTGAAAATAACCCAATCCCATGTCTTTGTCAAGTCAGATCCGTATACTCACATCAAAATGATCTCCGCAGCACGATGCTGTCTTGTTTATCGGGTCATTTCTCCTTACCACTTTGCACCAGAGCTTTCTCATTTTGCGATCACTAGGAACGAAGGCAAACAGTTTTTCTGGTGTAGTAATTGTTGTGTTGGTGCACTTAGGAACGAAACAATCGGTAATATCCACCTTTCTCCTCCATTCTACAGCCGGAACACAACAACCCGCCGCAGAATACACGCAAATGCTAATGCCGGCCGGCGGCGACGAGTCCAGTACCAAACTGTGACGTCATCCAGCCAGGATCGAGGAAATACATATGAGCAAAATACGGCAACTTTGCTCATTCCAATGCAGAAAAAAAATGCTCCCATGTGTTTCAAAATGTCCTAATTGACCAAAAATTGTCCACACGAAAAAAATTGCCGACCTGCAACTAGTCCATTGTCCAGCCCATGTGACATCATCGGTTGCCAAACGATATTTGAGGGCCCCGGCACCTCTAACCTCCACAAACCTCCACTGGTCGTTCCCGTCGCAAATCCGGTGGAGATTTTTCCTCCACCAACCTCCACCAGTGGAGCAAAAGCTCCACCAGCCCAGAAGCAGGGTCCAATTGTGATTTTTCAGTTGAGCTCAATCACGGCGCAATTGCGCCATATATTTGCGCGTAAACAACGTCCTCCATCATATGAATCTCATCTTCACGCATCAACTGAATACCAGGATCATCCTTCGCATAGGAAATATGAAATTACTACTACAACTATGAACAATAATCGAAGTAACAGATGCAGACCACAAAACATGTTTTTTTAGGCCTTTGATCTACGTCATTCGGCCTAAGGGGAGATGTTACTTTACCGGCCGGATCCGCCGCAATTCCCGTGCCCAGAAGTGGCGCCGACTAAAATCCTACTCGAGCCCGATCGACGAGGTCGGGCAAGTTGAGATGAGGAAAAGTCAGCATCGGGTAGAGAAGCGCCTCGGGGCCGAGGGAGCCCGGCGGGTCCAGACACGAGATTATATGCTGTACGTTAAGAAGGCATGCCAAACCGCAAAACAGGGGGAGACCATGGTCAACCGAGAGGAAAGAGAGATTGTCTGGTTCATCCCATAGGCGAAAAGGACGTGTGCTCCCCGCAGTCTCTGAGGACACATACATAGCCAGAAATAAAGACAAATTTGGGACTTTGTAAAACAAGGCATACCATGTACATTGTGCGATCATCTTGACAAACATTTGAAAGGCAATTTGGCCAATTTATGATACAGCGCCAAATGCTTCCTTTTTGTCGCGGAATTCACACCGCTGTCAACTGATTTCTCCACCGAGCTCCACCGGTCGTTCCCGTGGGCCAGTCTCAACTAGCCTCAACTAGCCTCCACTGAGTTTCTTCTGGTGGAGCCACGGGAACAGACCCATAGTGCTGCAATTAATTGTCATGCATCGTATTCTGTTCGCTGAAAAATCACTTTCGTAAAGTAAAATGTTGGAAAACGGTACCACCACATCAGAAAGTAAAAAATAAACAAAAATAACAATATATATCTTCATTAGTATATTTTTTTCCGGAACACTCAGAAACGTTATGTAGCACATTCGCGTCGCAGAATGAGACTGATACGATTCGGAGTTTGAACTTCCGGTCACGAATAGTGCAATCATCTACAATAGGCGAACCACACCTCAGCTCAGCCAAAGTTTGTCTAAATACTTCGCTCTATGACGAACATCATGACTGAACACACTGGCGGACCTAGCCCACCGGTTTTGGGGGGGGAACTTTCGGTTTTCGGCGTCAGCCCCCTCCCCTCCCCCTCCCCCAGTGGCGTACCTAGGAATTGCATCAGGGGAGGGGTCGAACGGATTTGGAGGGTGCCCATTCCCCCACTATTTGTTGTTAAAAGCACCGGATTTCGACCACTATTTGGCAAAGGGGCCCATTTTAAAAAATAATAATTAAAATTAAAACAAAATAATAATTCACAACATAATTTCCTGTCTAGGGGCCCCAGTCTACCTCCACCGTTTCTATGTTACCAGATTTTTGTTCTTGTTTACCAAAACGTTCACGTTCACGTTCAACGTCTTGTACCACGTCAACGTTCGTGCACGTGTACTGTAGGGGTGGCGGCTCTGCCGTCGGTGGGGTGTGGATGTGGTGGTTTCGGTGGTTTGGCGGGTGTGGCGGGTGAGGGGTGTGTTGCGTTGTTGTGTGTTAAAGTAAATGCTGGGTGTGTGAAAATGAATGGGGTGTGTGACTGGGGAAGCTGCGTGTGTGAGATGTTATAATGGGTGTGTGAAAAGTATTTCTAACCGAGCCTCGACTAAAACTGCTGTGATTGATTAAGGGCTAATCTGAACTATTGGGGCTTTATTTTAACTAAGACTGCACTTCAACACGGCTGAACATGGGCTGGCTCTAGACTTAAACTGGGGTAACTATCTCCCTTTCTGCTATGCATGTGTCAGGGATGTGTTGTGCTGTGTTTCCCCGCCACCTCCACCACACATTCCCCAAACCCCACGATAGGAGCCCATCCTCACGTTGGAGCGGATATTGGGGCACCGGGCCAGATAAAAAGAAAACACCATGCCAAGACCTGTTTTCATTGTCAGTCTGTCCGACGCATTTCAGACGATTATTCGCCGCGCTGGTCGACGCGCATCGGTATTTGTTCGCTGGAAAAGTAGTTCGAAATATTTATATATTTTAAACATGAAGATGAAGATGAAAGAACGTTAAATCAAGCTATTTTGATACATATGATTGTAAGTGACTTATGGATGACAGGATTGGTATTGGCATGTTTGATAGTTTTATTTTAATTGTGAACTCAAGTTCATGCGGGGTTCATCCAGCGACGGTGGTGGGGACAGTGAGATTGGATGAATGTGAGATAAAACATTTTTTTTAACGCAGAATTTGAATTAAATGCGCTGGTTGGTCTCTTAGTCGGGAACACTATCGAGCATGTTTATCAACTCCACGGCCCGGGTGCTAGTACAAATTAGCAAAGGCGAGGCCACGAACCCAGGCAGTTGTTACCGATGATACGTACCTACCTAAGCCATTCTTGAAATCGTACCATAATTTTATAAACTTACGTGGTTCTTGTGCATAAGGACTGGGCTAGTAAGTAGTGTGTAGAGAATATCGATATTTTTGTGGTTCCTGAGTTTAATGTAAAGTGAATATCGTTCATTACAAGTTGATTGACATGAACATTGGAAATTGTCAACGTGATATATAATGCAAATAAATGTATAAATGCAGCCCTTTTAATAAACCTGAATGCAGCCCTTTTTCCAAAAGCACTGTGCTTATGACAAGGTCAGTGGGTATAACTTGTAATGGGAAAGCTGGTGAATGGAAAATTAAAGTGGTGTGTGAGATATTGATATGACTACCATGCACTTTGGGTCAGGACAAAGTTTTTCTGATGTTTTTGACCTCACTGGCATATTGTGGAATTCCTCAAGACATTTTGGGATCTAAAATGTGTAGGTGCAGCTATCAACAATCAATTATCCATAGATGTAGATTGACAGGATCAATAATTCATAGATGAATATGATGTGATCAATTGTCAGGTGTATGGCAAAGCAAGCCAATATCCATAGCTGAAGTGTGACATAATGCAGCATCCATGGGGGTTGGGTAGACCACAAAAATTGGTCATTTCCCACCTAATATTTATCAAAAATTACCATTAAGCAAACATTAACCATTGGAGCTAGTCAAAATATTGATGGAGACAGACCAATTTTCAAGTGGGATATGCTAGATCAGATCATTTCCTAGTTTGTGTGCCACATCTGAAGTTCTGTCCATGTTCTGGAAATGTTTAATTTAATTTTTTTTTAATATGCTGTCTGCCAGCACTGGTTGCTCACACGCCATTGATGTCTTTCATGGCCAGGCATCGGTGGTGTACCTATTATCTTGTTGATGCACATGCACCCACAAATCTGCTGTGTACATGTAACAATTTAAATCATTAATTCTTTCCAATTTTGTTTTTGTAACAATCTTATTTGGGACACATGAAGAGAGCACTCTTAATGGCTAAAATGGCCAAGGTCATAGAATTTCTTTGCTGTATATTTTATTTCAGATTATTAACCAGATTTAGATAAGAATGTTTGAATACCAAGTTTATTGATGTGATTAAGGTGAAGTGACTACTCGTTTTTATTGCAAATGCTTGCTTTTCACTCGGTGAACTAAATAATACCAAAAAGGGCTTTGATGAGTGATATATAGTGATGTTAATGAAATATTTTCCAAAGAAATCTAACATATTCTAGCCTAACCTCCTCTTTTTAAAGAAAAATGAAATGTTTAATGAGCAAATTCTCAAATTTCAGCATGAAAATTAACCTAGGCTAATCTAGACTGCCCTACAGAAACAAAGCATGCCATTAACTTATCTTGTGAATGATCTAAGCTGCAATAGTACTGCAAAGTGTTGGTTGTGTATATGTGATATGTGATGTGAATATGATTGTCGGTAAATTTTCATCTTGTCTTGAAACTCACCCAAAATGTTTTATGCTTCTCTGAAAATACCAACATAGAGTGGGAAACATGAAGGTGCCAGAAATAATATGGTTCATGGGATGGAACTTTTCTGAAGAAAGAAAATCATACAATTTGTATCCACAAATAGCTGTTGGAAGACTTAATCGATGCAATAATTTGTGTTTGTAAATGTCCATCTTCTGAAAACCCTGATGAGTTGCAAACCTTGGAATTTAATCTCCTTATTTTAAGATTCTGAACACAATCTTGTAAAACGTATAAATCAGCTTCTTTATGGCTGGTGTTATGTGGTCATCTGTGCTGTTCGCTACTTCTAGGTGTTCCTTGGAGCAGGCAACAGTAGCCAGCAAATAGTTTGGCAAGGCCATGAATAACATTGGTATATGCATGCTTGTTTCTCAGAAATTGTACATGCTATGTAAATTGTGTATTTAAAAGACATGCTGCACTATCAGCCATGGGGTGCTTGGAAACCAATGATGCCATTCATGGTCATGCATTGCTGTTTACAATCTACCTGGAATCAGTCAACAGCCAAGATAGTTTATCAATGATAGCCCAACCAGTACCAAAATGTCCAACACTAATAGGTGACTCAGGCTATTCCTCGCATCTTGTCTCTGGTTTGAGTATGGATTGTCACATTCTGGTGATTTTAACACGCGCACTGGAGGGGGGCGAAATCCGCCCACCCCTCCGGTTTTTCGCAAATAACTGCAAATTTTACCGGTCGATATACGCGATTTTCGGTGTACCTGCTTAGAAATGAACGGCGCGTTGTTTAAAGCAAGAAAAATGGAAATCAGACGAAAATTTGTCAAGTTAGGGGCCGCTAAAATCAAAAAATGTTATAGCGCCAGACCACAAAAATCGGCGCTGATGCGCTTCCAGTATATTGACAAAAGGGAAGTGTTCTAGGCAACACTAGCGACTTGTTTGATGCATATTGATATGCTGTATAGTTTCAAGGTCATGTTAGGTCACCAAGGTCAAGTCAGGTCAAGTTCATGACAGGTTAATGGAACCAAACTTGATCAACTGGAATGTTGCCATAAATGCACTACTGGTTGTCATTTGTACTATTTGTCATTGCGTTTCCATACTTTATTCATGTACTTCACTCCCTTCTTCACGAAGCCGATTGCTCCGAGCTGCCCGACGGAGCAGTCGGGCGGGCGGCCGGTTCCGGTAACTGGAACAGGTAACTGACCTGATAAAGTGGTGCTATATAGGTGACCTGAGGTCAAATGTTGGGTCTAGCATCTGCATTGCATCATTAGTAATGTCCAAAACATCACTGATGGCCATTTGTGAGCATTTAAACACAATCACAGCGATCCATAACAATGACAAGCCAAGCCACGCAAAACCGGAAAATGTTGCCAGTCTGACCTCATTTGACCTTGAAGATATTGACCTAAGGTCACGAAAATTGCACACAATAGAGTTCACTACCGTGCCCATCCACCCTGCGAATTTCGTTCCTCCAGCTTTACTAGGAGCCGAGATCTTAGGGGGGGCGGAATCCGCCCCCCCCCCCCTCCAGTGCGCGTAATTCTCAGAGGCCCTCCAGGGCGCGTGTTAAAAATGCCACTAAGATGTAAAAATCTAGACCCTGCAGGTGGCATTGGCTCTCATTCCACTTGCTGTGTGCATGGTATTGACCAAAATAATTTATGTCCTAATGTGTCTACCTGGGAGCAAGCAAGTCCACAAGGTGTGGCAAGTTTGGCAAAGCCCTGTCAGTGTGTAAATGGTTGGTAACTGTTGCCTTGTGGAGTCTTGTTGTTGCCCTTTTGTTGCTGTCTGTAGATCGTGGATGTCAGTCAGTGCATTTATGGGGAAAACTGGTGCTTTTAGGAAGTAGGCAATTCCTGTGTGCTCCAGTAGACATCTTGGCTTGTACGTTTTGGTGGCACAATTTTGTTCGGTGTGATGATTATTTTACAATGGCCAACTACAACATGTATATTTCTGCAGCATAGTTTGCAGACTGGGGAGCAAGTGTAGGTTAAGAAAACCAAGTCATGCCTGCTCATCTACTACAGCAAGGACTGCTGCCGCCGGCCCCGCAGCACGACCTGCAGCCGGCCTCACAGCAAGGCCTGCCCCGCAGCAAAGACTGCTGCCGCCGGCCCTGCAGCAAGACCTGCAGCCGGCCCTACAGCAAGACCTGCAGCCGGCCCATCAGCAAGGCCTACCGCTGGCCCCGCAGCAGAACCTGCCACCGGCCTTACAGCAAGGACCACTGCCGCGGGTCTCGCAGCACCCGCGGCACCTAGACCTGCTGTTGACTCCACAGCAGCACCTGCCACCGATCTCTCAGCAGCACCTGCCGCCGGTCCCGCAAGAATGTCTACAGCCACTGGCTCCGCAGCAAGATCTATCGCCAGACCGGCAGCACCCACAGCACTGCCTGCTGCCGCCTGCCCTGCAGCAAGGACTGCTGCCGCCGGCCCCGCAGCAAGATTCGCCGTCGGCCCCGCAGCAAGATTCGCCGCCAGCCCCGCAGCAAGACTCGCCGTCGGCCCCGCAGGAAGATTCGCCGCCAACCCCGCAGCAAGACTCGCCGTCGGCCCCGCAGTAAGATTTGCCGCCGGCCCCGCAGCAAGACCTACCGCTAACCACCCAGCAAAGCCTAGTGTCTTGTGGAGTGGATCGTTGGTGGATCGTAGGTCGTTGTGGAGTGACTGTGCGCACGACCAGGGAACAGGGCTCATCACAGTGATGACCACAGCGAAGCTGATGTGACACTATTGACGCATTTGTATGTTTCTTCCACGTTATGCGTTTCCGATTTCATCGTGTCGCATTTATGGTGTCATGTATAATCATATGTGCATGACGCTACATCAATACATACCGAAATGTACGGCGTAGGTTGTTTTTCTTCGTGCAAAATGATGCATGCCGCCCTAGATGAGCGATCTTGCATCACCCAAGATCATTACACTTCATGTATCAAATCGTTGAAGAAATGGTGCGTCGAGTGTTTATTTGACATGACCTGACAGTCACCAGTCCTTTGTACAGGTCATGTTAGAAAGATAATTGACCATACCGTAAACAAATTGAAGTCGGCCCAAAAATCTGCGTTATAAGCAATGACATCGTAAATAGGGCAACACAAATTATATTGGCCCCGTATCAAGTCATGCCAGTTATTTACGTGCAAATTATTGAACCTGCAGCGTGCTAACACTAAATCCTGCAGGTTTCAAGGCGGTCAATTTTATCTTTAAAAAGATTGCAACCGTGAATTCATTTCGAGTGATGACCTCTGGCCTACCCCGAGCAAGTGACCTGACATGACCTATGCTCGTAAGCTTTACACACCTGGGCGCCAAATGACCATGTGGTCGGCGCGCCCTTAAACCCAAATAATCAATCAACAAGCCTTACACACCATCTCAAATCACTGAATAATATCTTACACCAAGTTTAAACTTGTTCCGTTGTTCGGTTCGTTAGCTATTCCTGAAAGACCGGCCGGGGTGACGGTTGCCCCCCCCCTCCTCACCGTGGGTGTGTTAACCTGCGTCGTCTCGGGGGGGGTCGTTACCGACCCCCCCTAAGGTTTTCCGCGGATAGTGAAAGAACGGCGCGCGGTATTTGGCAGAAGAACGCGGTATGAACGGCGCGCCGAAATTTGGCATACCTTTTCCCACATGAATTTGGCATGTTGTGCCAAAATTTTGAAGTCAGGTCATCTAAGTTCAACGACTTAGTCAAGATCAGGTGAGGTCACCTCCAAAATAGTTCAACCAGCCGTCATGTTTTAACGGATAAAGATATTTTAATGAAACTTTTAGCATTTGCTTCTCTTTAGGGACGCAACAAAACGTACTACATGATTTTTTCCCGTTTTTAAATTACTTATTAGTTTTGCATATTTACCCATTAGAGTTAAAATCGAAGATTCTGGCAGGATAAAGTAAGCATTTTTTATTGGAGCAAGTTGACTTCGAACAACGTCTTCCGGTCGGCTCTACCCATTAGAAAGGGAAAATTAAAGAAAACTTGAAAATTCAAAATTTTGACATTTCAACAAAAAAAATTGATTTTTGGGTGGCCAAAAATTGTATAGCCCTGATCGATGTCCGTGCTAGTTGCCTATCGAGCCGACTTGATGTTGTTCGAGCTACCGTCCCCAACACGAATTTGTATGTGTGCGAGGTCAAAGATTTTGGAACACCATATAGGTAAATGAGTGCTTTTAGCCAAATTGGAAATAATACGTTGTATTTATAAAATTAATGAGAATGTAATTTGCTCTTAGTTTCAATGACTTGTCCCGAGTTGGGACTTTTTGGACGCTAATGGTAGTATAATTTTGTACAATGTACCGCACGAAATAGGTGCCTGTGATAAGCCTCAAGCGGCTTCCGCTGGTCCGTAAAGCTACCTAAAGCACATTCATTCTCCTCATTCACTTCACATTCGCTCGTCCCATTCATTCTCTCCTTATTAATTAATGAAATGCTTGGTCCTCAAATTTTGCTCCCCCCCCCCCTCAGCGGTACGCAAACACATATCGACGGACCATTGCTCTATTTTTGGTGGTAGGTTGGCCGAATATGTAAACCTCCCACTGCCATCAAAGCTGGCCTCGCCATTATTGGCAGCGTTCATCGCCTGGATGAAGTCTTAATGCTACGAGGGGGCTCATCGTATTGGCTCCGGGGGCTTATACAAGTGCTCTGGTGTCTTTGACTGACCTACCTAACCTTACAAATGCAGTCGATGCCGCACCCGGGCCTTATTCGCCGTATGCTGTGCGACCACATGAACGTGCTCACGAGCGGGCACGGATCCCTACCACGTTGGGCACGTCCCCTGGCCGTCTATATAACCTAGCCTGCCCTACCCTTTCAGCCTCGGGGCTTACGGCACGCCAAACCTGTCCGTACGTTCCCCCCGAAACGCTATACAGCTCCGTGTCCAAACGTATAGCGAACGGGAGCGGACTCACGACCGTGCAGTGTTTTGCATTACCCTATTGTTCGGCGCCAAACTCGACGGATGCAAGGTGGGGCTTCCCTTGACTGCCCATCCCATCTGCATGCCATGCCCGCCCCTATCTGCGCCCCTGGATCACAGAGGCCAGCGGGATTTCGCAGTGAAAGATTCAGAGCATGTGTTAATGCCCCCGAAGTGTCCGTTCTTCGCACCCTCTCGCAATTCGACATGATCCAAACGCAGATCATATATATATAAACAACATTAATATTCTTGACAAGTTACAAACTGGCTTTGACACTCATTACCATTACCCGAGAACGTTCAGTCCATAGGAGGACGGCTCGCAGGTCGACTGCCTCGCTTATATGTGGATTTACTTCATATGGCAAATTAATCTCCAGCACATATCCAAACATCATGTGTGACTCCCTTGTATCGGAAAGTACACACTGTACTATCTACACCTTCTGGTCGGCTGTTGGTCACCCGGTCAAAGCGAGCGCATCCCTCAGCGCCCGAGGCACGGACGCCATTTCTGGTCTGGATGTAAATACCCTCCCCTCCGTCCACCTGATCGCCGAGGTATTTACTATGCTACCGTTCGGGGAGGGTCGTATCCTGTCGTCATCGAGTTGCGTTATTTCCCACGGAGGGTCACTGACTCGGCCATCGGCATCCGACCTCAATGCTATCTGGGTTATCACGAAAGTTACGCCACTGAACACACGGCTGGATGGCGCCCCTAGAGTTTTGGATTTTTGAATTAGCTTGCACCACGGCGGGTAGATAGGCTATAATATCACTTCTTTATCTCCGGTTAATGTGAGGGTCGAACGCTTTGGACGAGGAGGGAAAAACATGGATATTGCAAGCACAGTTTTCAACGTGCTTACTGTCAGACCGAACGATAATCATTTCCACGATCCATTCTGGCCCGGTGGTCTTGCAAAGTGGATTTTGCACGTACAGTTTTCAACGTACGGCAATTCAGGCTGAGAGATGGTCATTTTCACGACCCACGCAGCCAAGGGTCACAAGAGGATGTGAGGATCGATGTGTGCACAGTACCCCTGATCGTTGTTTCAAGCTATGCCCCCCTTTCTTTATCCCAAGTATTCCCTTTCGCCGATAATCCTGTCCGTCAATGGCTAGGTAACTTCTCCGTGTCTCTGCTAAGGCCACCACAGAATGTATATGCATAATGTAATATATTTACATTTATATACACCGCATCACATTACGACTGCGCACTGCTTACACACACACTACTCGCAATCTCCCACCTCTCCATTCTTGCACGCGACATACTTCCTCCCCATACATATCTACATACCCTGCCCTTCTATGCTAGGCGTGCGACGTCGGCGCCACCGGCCGTGTCACACATACCGCACCCATCACATAGTCTAATTGCCCCCCGCCCCCTAAGATGGGTCGCTCCTTCCAACAATGAATTAGGTTGAGGGAGATATAGCTGTGATAGAAAATAGGCCGGTTTGGAAGACGGAAGAAGGCATGGCAGACCAAAGGCACTCACATTTTTGCTGGTCGGCTGGCCTCTTCGGTCGTCTCGACTCTGCCTGAGATTGCTCCGTCCGAGAGTGAGAGCGAGATCGAGCGCCGGTCCCAGAGAGAGTGTGAGCATTTTCTCTCTGCCTTCCAGTTTTTCTTCGATGGGCTGTAGCCCCGCCTCCTCCACTCTTTTGGCCACTCCCAGGCAGACTTGTGCTCGACTCGAGTTGAATCGAGAATCGACTCGTGAATCAATCGTTTTTGGATGAGTCGCGAGTTGAATCGATTCTTTTCCCCAAAATATATCTTGAGTCGTGAGTTGAATCACATCTTTCTTTTTTTAAATGAGTTGAATCAGGGGTCAATCATTTGAATCACAATGAGTCATTTGAGTCTTGTGACTCAAATGCAAGTTATGAACAAATGATATAAAGCATGTATCTTTGTGAATAGTATGCCATGACAAAAAGTAGGGAGTAAAAACACAGCATAATTATTCATGCTTAGCATTACAATTGTCAACTTGTCAGCTGCCAGTGAGTAAATAATGAGTGGTACTGAAGATATTTACCAAAAACCAATGACAATAACTACAAATAAGTATTAATGTTAAGCTTGGTATTCACAATCAGCATCATGCACGAGTCAATCCTAGTGCCAGAAACACAACACAGAAATGGGTTGTGATTGTGAACAAGAATATGGAACCGAAACCGTCCTGCACTGCAATAGGCATCTACACGGAATACAATTGAGTGGTTTGTTATTTATCACACGCGCGTCTGATATATCAGACGCGCGTGTGACAAATTACAAACCAAGGTAAATTTACTACAAGGTAGATCGAAGTTTTCCTTCAAGCCCGCATGACGTCATCCGAAGGTTTTTTTTAACATGGTATCAATTTTGTTGCAGAAGATCTTTCTCAACTCGTACGAAATGGTCACTTTTATTTTGCTTCCTCTACAAGCGTGTATATTTGTCTTCCACTCACCGGGTGAGTTATAATCTTGTCCCGTTCTTTCCAGTGAACATTTGTTCCGACGCATTTTATTATCATGCATAGACAAGGTTGGATTTGTGCATTGTAATCCGGTATGTGGAGAGGAATATTTTGCAGTCATCCAGTATGGAGGATATTTTTATTCAAACCTTATGCATCGTAACTCAATTTATACCCATTTCAGTTAATTTTGAACACTTTTACTTGATCACAGCAGCTCACTGGCGGATCTAGCCCACCGGTTTGGGGGGGGGGGGCCCAACTTTCGGTTTTCGGTGTCAGCCCCTCCCCTCCCCCTCCCCCAGTGGCGTACCTAGGAATTGCATCAGGGGAGGGGTCGAACGGATTTGGAGGGTGCCCATTTTCCCATTATTTTTGCTTAAAAGCACCGGATTTCGACCACTATTTGGCAAAGGGGACCATTTTTTAAATAACAAGTAAAATAAAAATAAACTAATCATTGACAATATAATTTCCTGTAGGGGAGACATTTGTCACACGGGTTAGTTGTCACAGAGCTTATATCTCGGCCGCTAGATGCCAGAGAGATCGAAGCTCGTGCCACACGGAAGCTTTTGTTTATGCGGGGCCGCCATTATTATTGCGTCACCGTTCGCCGACAAGTACGGACCTGAGGGTCAGTCGAACGATTTTTACATTGATTTCATGGATTTTTGCGTCACTTGTGATCTCCCTGGTGTTCGCATTTTTCATTTGAAATCAATCATTGTTTGATTACTTTGAAGAGTGGTGTATCCGCGTTTTATGATGAAAACTACGAAGCAATTCGATGCGTTGACGATGGGCTGGGAACATGATACGACAAGAAGTGGGTGTGGGGTGTGTTGTCACAAACCGGTGCGGGTCATGTTGTCACACTGTGACAACATGCCCCACACGTTGCGGCCTTCCTAAACTGGTGGGAATTTGAAAGCCCTGCCGGTTTCCCCACCAGCAGTGGCGTAGCCAGCACTGGCGGATCCAGGGGGAGGGGGCAAAAGGGGCTTTAGCCCCCCAATCAAATCTGGGGGGGCTAACAGTATGTTTTAGCCCCCCCCAACAAACACAAAAAACAAAAATTAGCTAATCCAGCAACTTTTCGGCAAAAAAATTCGAGGGGGGTGAGAAGCAGCAACTTTTGTGATATTTACACACAATTACACACTTATTATTATTTACTGTGTAATTATTATTACACAGTAAATTTATTATTATTATTATTACTTGTGTGTCATATACACAAATACACAAATATATATATACTACAAATACACAAGTAACATATACTTGTGTATTTGTATACACACAGACACACACACATATATATGTATATATATATATATATATATATATATATATATATATATATATATATATATATATATATA
Organism: Ashinkailepas kermadecensis; assembly: GCA_034440615.1. Classification (NCBI taxonomy): domain Eukaryota; kingdom Metazoa; phylum Arthropoda; class Thecostraca; family Neolepadidae; genus Ashinkailepas; species Ashinkailepas kermadecensis. The sequence goes on along the minus strand of JAOTOM010004303.1, from coordinate 106,067 downwards.
TATATATATATACATACATATATATGTGTGTGTGTCTATGTGTATACAAATACACAAGTATATGTTACCTGGCTATATGGGGCCTCCTGTCAGTGGCGGATCCAGGTAGGGAAGTTGGGGCATATGCCCCCCCCCCCTGGAAGATAGCGCCCCTTAGACCAGACCCTCCGCGAAGACTCGAGTGCACCCCATCCCCTCGAATTTTTCAGCCTGGGCAGGAAAGGCACCCCTGAAGGTACTTTCGCGGTGGCGCCACTCCAGACAGGTGTCCCCGCCCCCAGATGACAATTCCTGGGTCCACCCCTGCCTCCTGTGGCAGCTATGGGTTTCCTGTGGCGGCTATGGGACCTCTTATGACGATAGTGGGCCTCCTGATGCGGTCTAGGGGTGCAGTCAGATGATTTCAAGCGGTCTTCTGTGGTTACCTTTCAGAAAGTCTCCTACCACTGGGGAGAATAAGCGGGGGCATTCATAATGTCCACAGGTCAGTGTCCACACCTCACAGTGTCCACAAATTCATAATGTCCACAGCTCATAGTGTCCACAGGTCACAATGTCCACATGTTCATAACTTCCGGGGGGCATTCATAATGTCCACAGGTCATAGTGTCCACAGCTCACAGTGTCCACAAATTCATAATGTCCACAGCTCATAGTGTCCACAGGTCACAATGTCCACATGTTCATAACTTCCACAGCTCACAATGTCCACAGTTCATAATGTCCACAGGTCATAATGTCCACAGCTCGCACTGTCCACAGGTCACAATGTCCACAGCTCACAGTGTCCACAGCTCGTAAGTACCACGGTGACATATCAGAATGTCCACAGCTCGTAATGTCCACAGCTCGCAGTGTCCACAAATTCATAATGTCCACAGCTCATAGTGTCCACAGGTCACAATGTCCACATGTTCATAGCTTCCACAAATCACAATGTCCACAGCTCATAATGTCCACAGGTCATAATGTCCACAGCTCGCAATGTCCACAGGTCATAACGTCCACAGCTCACAGTGTCCACAGCTCGTAAGTACCACAAGCTCACAACGTCCACAAGTTCATAATGTCCACGAATTCATAATATCAACGCGTTTGTAATGTCCACAGGTCATAGTGTCCACAGCTCATAATGTCCACCGGTTCATAATGTCCACGAGCTCATAACGTCCACACGCTCATTGCGTTCACAGTTCATAATGTCCACAGCTCATAATGTCCACAGTTCATATTGTCCACAGCTTATAATATCCACAGCTCACAACTTCCACAGCTCGTAATGTCCACAGCTCGTAATGTCCACAGGTCACAATACCCACAGGTTCATAATGTCCACAGTTCATAATGTCCACAGGTCACAATACCCACACCGTGTGCGCGAAAATATGCTCCGTGAAATCATTTTCGACCTTATCGTACTGGCGTGGCAAACCGGCAAATTTAGAGATCTCTAGTTCAACTCTAGTCAACAGATGGCAGGTCGATGAGTTCGTGCAAAATGCGGCAGGCCGTGGAATTCATACCAGATATGTGTCTTGTGATCCAAATTGGATATTTTTGTACCTTTGGTTTTGAGCCTGACATGTTTAGTCATTATCGATGGATCATAGAACGACCTACTATTGTCACTAACTTCTTAAATAAAATGTGAGCGAGTGTAGACCCATTGGTAGCTTTCCGATTCTCCTTCATATTGGTGGGGCGATCAAGGAGTCGACCCGCTAACTTTTTGTTTCTAAACCGAATGGCATGAAATTTAGTGGGCATTATTGACGCTTGGGGACCTGTTCACGCTGAAAGATTCAAGATAATATCTCTTATGGAATGTAAGTTGCGAAATGGTTATTACGAACATCTACGGGAATCCACAAGCGTTTACGGGCAATTACGCATGTACCAGGGCCATTGCCAAAGTCTGCTGCACCTTTGAACGTTTGCGGTCCTTTATGTACGTCCACGGGCCCTAACGAACGTCTACACCAATACAACTAAATGTTAGCAAAAAATGAGTGAACAAACACAGTAAAATGCATAATTAACCAAATGCTTCGTAAACATCCCCACTCCTATAGCTCGGATGTATCGTTTTTCGAAAACAAATATATCAATATCTCTCTTCAACGAGTCAAAACACCGGCCACAATCACAACCGAAGAATAACAGACACATAGGTAAGCACGCCATACGAGATTACTGCCCACATTTTCGTGCGCCTTTGGCGTGGACAAAACTAATCTTCCGATGCAGAAATATTGGTGAGCAATATTTTAACAGCGGTTCCTCTTCTGACGCCACAAGCACACAAAATTCACAAAAGTTGAAACACGACTTTAGCGCGATAAAATGTATGAAGCCTCCGGAGATCCAATACCACGTTGGTTGGAAATTAAGGTTGGGTTAGCAGTCAGGGAGTTCGAACGGAAAGGCGAAGGGATAAAATGATAAATGCCTATTTTAGGTAGATCCGGCTAGATTAGAAACGGTTATGCAACATTTACCGGAAAGGTGTACTAGGATATTTTTGCGGTGCTGTTAGATCTTCCACAAAATGTTGTCACTCCCCAGACACAAATTACATGTTGAGGTCATCCTGTGCTACTGACCTAGTGTCCCACTGACACTGGAAGTGATATTTAGCGCCGAAAGGCCATCATAGGGCATTGGCCTAAGCTCACTCTGAGATCAGCCATTCATATGTTGCACATTAGCAACGTCTTGCAACGATCTCATCGTTAACCTAGTTGTATGGGTACCGGCAATGAACCGGCGTGTTTGACTGGTGCCGGCACCGGTATCGAATTTCGGACAATTTCGGTCAACATTTCCTGGTGGCGGCAAAGTACCAGCATTGTCAGCCCGGCCACCACTCCGATACCGCGGGCACTATTTCGGTACCGGTTGCCGCAACTGTTGTACTAAAATTTTACCTTACTTTTGTGAATGTGGTTGGCGTTGCAATACGCCAGGTATATAACATTACCATATATTAATTGTATTACAACATTATTATAATATTTCCGGGATATTATATACGCCGTCATAGCCGCCGGTGTATACCCAGAGATAGGTATAGGAACATTGGCTAAGGCATAGGCAGGGGGACCGTGGGCGCCATGGCACCCCCCCCCCCCAAACACTTTTCGTGAAAGCTTAGCATTAACCCCATGGCGGTGCATCTAAGAATCGAACCCAAAAGGCCAAGTTGTAAACAGCGAAGCAGGGTTTCTGAGGTTGGATAATTCCCCTGTCATTGACAGAACTCACGTGTCGGACCCCCACCCTCCACGCAACGGTGTCGCAATGATAATCAAACACAAACAACATTGAATAATAATCAGAATTAATGTGTTAATTAACGACGTTTTCAACTGCAATGGTTATTTAGCGTAGCCATCTCTCACGCCGTGCCCGCGAGGGGATAGGTCCTGCAGTTGGTAGCGGGATTCGAACCCACACAATATGGGGCACGGCCGTGAACAAAACAACAGTTGATGCATGTGTGTAAACGTGTAGACAACATTCGGTGCTAAATACAGGCTCACAAGCGTTGCTGGCACCTGGCCCGGGTTTCCCCATGTAATTATATGACCCATTGACCCATCACTCATGAGAAGGGACACAATTACCGTTTTCTTAAAACTCGACTTTGCGCGTATCCCCTAACCACATTCCATTCTCGCGTTCCGAGCACGCTGGACACACCCGACGACACTCCGTTGACCTCAGCCTTTTACTGGGGCTGCATATACTACATCTAGCTTGACCGCCACTTGCAGCATTTTGCTGGCTGGGGTAAGTTCATGATGAACCTCATATAGCGAACAAGCCACTCGCCAATGCAAGTCATCGACGTCTAATCGACGTCCTACCAGTCAACGGACCGCCGGTGGAAGTCTTCAGCTAAAGCTCAAAATCATCTCATCTAGCATAAACGCCAAATCAGTATTCTACGCCATCTAATCAGGTTGTTTGGTTGAACAAATGCATGAACATTGAACAAATGAAGAGCTTGAACCATCAGAACAAATTACGTCGGCCGAAGAGTGGTGGATAAAAAAACGTTGGTAATCCGTATTGGTATTGGTCATAACCACGTCCCAGAGATTACGGGTGACAGATCAGGATAGAAAGGGGAGACAACTGGGGTCTGAAGGGGAGAGGGACAAACCTGACATAGCCTGTTGTTTTTAAACTGAAAATTGGAGAGAGAGAGAGAGAGAGAGAGAGAGAGAGATATATATATATATATATATATATATATATCAATATGCTTGAAGATCTGCGCACTCTGTCTTGATTTTTTTCATTCAGGTGCCTTGCAGTGTCAGAGCTGATGATGATGACACTTTCAACCCCTCGCAAATTTGTGTTTGGCGAATGTCCGTGATCTGCAATCGTTATCTGGTTGATAAGCCAGCAGCAAAAGAGCAGTGCCCGCGCCGAGCGCCATATAATGGATGCTGTTCCTCAGAATGTATGGGAACCCCTCTTGGAAACAGGACTGGGGAGTCGTAGTCGGAGTTGGAGTCGTGTCGAAGCCATGCTACCCAGACTCAAGATGATTACAATGAAGGAAGCAGAGACCAAAGCCTCCGTGGTGCAGTGTTATGATATTTTTTAGTTGGTTGTATGTTGACAGCTAATGCCAAATGTTGGCATCTACCTCTCCCCCAGCCGTGCGAGGGTTAAGACAGAAAGACATTAAGATCAGTGCAACAATGAGCCACAGGAGTCATATGTGGCGGAACAGCAGGGACACGTGGATACCGTGCCGCATCTTAAATCTGAGAGGGGGTACCAATATTAAAATGTCCCCCTTAAATTTGAAAATACAGTCTCAAGATGTCACATTCGCTCATAATAAATATCCAAATTCGCTCGCCTTCGGCGCGCCAAATTGTAAAATATCTCTCAGATTTTGCGGCATGACAGGCAGGCCACAATTGGAGTCAATGGAGTTCCAAACAGTTGTTTGTTTCGTATCGCGCTACCCAGTTGATCTTAAGGCAAGGCCTACATAATATGCTTTGAAGGAAGCGGGCCAATCTTTTATGAAGGGGTTCTTCATGATTGTTGCGAGTAAGACCACAAAGCGAGGAAGCCTTACTTGAAATATGGCAAATTTAAACTTGAGCGACCCGGCCCAGCCCAGCCCGATCGCAAAGCTGATTGCAAGGGTATATATCTTTACTACTTTACTGCTACTATCCGGTGCTGAAAAACTTCAAAAGAAATGAATGTTCGCCGTATAAGTCCGAAGCAAACTTCTCATTCACTTCAATTGAGCGGAGTTGACTTAGACTCTGAATCACAAGAAGTGGTGTCTATTCCAATTCCATTCCACCTAAGGGCAACTTTTACAAGTTTGGTGGACTCCATGCCTAACTCCGGCTGCCCAAAAATGGCCAGATTAGACTCCGACTCCGAATCCTGAAAATTATGCCATATCCCGGGTTCGACTCCAGCCATAATTATACGCACGAAGCGATGTGCTATGGTTATGCAGTGGGCACATTCCATTTCTTCGCACGTCAGAAATTCCATAAATGTATTATTAATTGCAGTGAAAGCTGAAAGCATATTTCACATAATAAAGGCATCATTCACCTTTAAGCACTTGCTAACCATTTAGAGGACTGATTGCAGCAGGAAGGAATAATAAAGATAAAGCAATCTCATAGTGTGCACAGAATAAAACATGACCTTCAATACACCAGGAGGTACTGAGTTTGAATGCAAGAACAATGACACAGGTTATATTATAGTACTCAACGTTTCGGACAGTTGCCAGCGTCAGGAGTGATGCTCTAAAAAAATGGATAACGGCAAAACCCGTGACAAAATACACGTGAAGTACAGAAAAGTATCCTCAGTGCTACAGACACTCACAAAAAACTCACAACGAACCACAAATAGGGAAGTATTATCCACCGGCACACCATTCAGTCAAAGCAGATAACCTACTCTAAATCGTACTGGAAAAAGCTGGAACCGGAAACAAAGCCAGGCGTTCAGTATTAAATCCTCTCTGAGGGAGAGTGAGTCAAATCTATTTTAAAGCCAATATTTCCTCAGGGTACCTATGCAATCAGATAACCTACTCGTAAATGAGCCGGAAACATTGCTGGGTGTCTTGTACTAAATTATCGCTGAGAAAGTATGAGCCGGAAATATATTTAGGCCAATATTTCCTCATGCCACCTTAACAATCAGATAACCTGGTACTAATCCCTCAGAGAGGATTTAGTACTAAACGCCTGGCTTTGTTTCCGGTTACAGCTTGTTTACAGTGTGATTTAGAGTAGGTTATCTGTTTTGACTTAGAGGTGTGCCGGTGGATAATGTTTTACTATTTGTGGTTCGTTGTGAGTTTTTGTGATTGTCTGTAGCACTGAGGAGGCTTTACTATATTCCACGTGTATGTTGTCACAGGTTTTGCCGCTGTAATTTTTTTTTAAACATCACTCCTGACCAAGGTTGTATAAACAAGATAGAATATTCCGCTCCAAAAAGGGGTGCGAGATATTAGTGCCCAAAAAGCACTGGGTGACATCATCCGGCTTGCATATGTGCTGACTATCCGAGGTTGCGATTCAGCATTGTCTGTGGTTGCCATTATGGAGCATTGTTATGGTAATAGGTGAAGTCCTAAATAAAATAGATAAAGTCCCAGCAGACGTTCGGAATGCAAATACAAAAAGAAAGGAATGCGTTGATATCGCCGGATGTTGCGCAATTTGCGAGACTTTTAACTGTAATAATCACATCCGCCACCGCTCCGCACTATCATGTCAGCCAGGCTGCGAGTTTGTTTACATCGTTGAGATCGGATGCTATAGTTTTACACACTGCACGCCGTCTGACGTCACAAGTATTGGCCAATGTGCCCCACTTTTGCTTGTGTTATACAACCGGAATTCACCCCCCCCTGCTCCTGACGCTGGCCACTGGCCGAAACGTTGAGTACTATAATATAACGTGTGTCTTTGTTCTTGCATTCAAACTCAGTACCTCCTGATATATTGAAGGTCGTGTTTTATTATGTGCACAATATGTCGAAACCCCAGGAACATCTTAGAGACATTCTTCGCCGTATTAAAACCATCTCGATCATCCAAACTGCTGCGCAGTGCGGATGCGACCGAACTAGGTCTCAAAATTGCGGAGTTAACTTGAATTTCATGTTGGTTAGCAAGCTGTAAAACAACTGACGGAATTAAATTACTATATCAAATAACCAACCCTGACAGTGGCCGACACTTTCCACAGCAGGTCGATGCTCATGTGCCTTGCATATAGTGCCATGTATTTGAAGAGTATTGCAACGATGTTTTTTATTCGAAAGTTTGAAACCTATAATTATTGTTCAAATCAGGTATTTTGTTCCCAGTCAAACCCATCAAGACTCTGGCTACGATTGGCGACTCAACTACTCCTACTCGGACTCCAACAATTTTTCAAGTGAGTCGACTTCACCATAAAGCCGCCAAATTTTGGCTGATTTCTGAGTCAATTCATACTCCGATCGGAATGAAGAACAAGCCTAGTAAAAAATTACATGATGTGCTTTTTATATGTACATCGAAATCACCTGTTGACTTTAACGTCCTAAACAAACTTGGCAGAGATGTTGCGGCGAGTACATGACTGAGGAAATAATGGTACCACTCGATAGCTCGTACTTGTACTTGCGCCACTTTAAGTATTAGCTCATTAGATCCAATTGGTCCAAATAATGCAATAGACGTTATGATTCGGGGTATAAATTCGCGCGCCAGTCATGTTATATATAAAGCTGCGCTACTTTAGTTGTCTCTGCTGAAGTGTTAAAAATAAATGCCGAAAAATAACGGAACTTTGGACTGCATGATTTAAGTGGCCAAATCCCAGAAGAGTAAGCATTTATGATAAGTGTTCTGACGTGATATTTTACGTTTCGCGTAAAATTATCTGACACAGTGGCCATGCTCCTTATCGGGAAAAAAGTACGCCTCCCGTAGCTATCGGACCTGCGTGATGTGCTGAACCTGGAACCCAGTGCGCCTGGCAGTCGCTATATCACAACAGGACCGGCGTTCTGTATCCACCAGAGCACGCATGCCGCTCGAAGGCATCAACTTCGAAGGCCGAAGGCCGGTCCATAAAGTACATTATATATGGTCTTGAAATATGTATACATTGCTGAAAACGGAAAATTGGTCCCCGACCATTCCGCACTCTACACCTGCGTAAGAAGTTGCAGCTCCGTCCCCCGTCAAAAGGTGGGATCTGGATGCACCGTAGTTGGGATGAAGGAATGTTTGCGAAAAGAATCATCAAGTGTGTAGACGTCATGGGTGCAGAATGAAGTGGATATAATCTGTATATCACGTTTTGGCGTAGATTAGGTCATATGACAGACCCTCCAATACATTTTGAGAATAAATTGAGGTGCCCCCCCTCTTAACTGAGGTCATTCCGCTGCCACTGGCAGGGGCTCTTCTTGGTTGCACTCCGTGGACACAATTAACTAGTTAATTACCAAATTTGTTAATTAGCTTTCCCGGGAATGCTGAAAATGAACCTCTCTAATCCTTATAATGCTTGCCTGAGCTGTTTTTAAAGATGTCCAGGGTACTGCTACTTACAATGGAGTTTGATAGCTGATTCAAATGTTCAACTACCCTGTTGGTGGAGAATGACTGTCTTAACCTTGTCCTGCTATGGTTAACTTTAAGTATAAATTGATGACCTCGAATTGCATACTTTCTATTTGTTATTAATGTTGTTCATCTCCGTATTATTATACAAAGAAAGCTAATGGTAGCCTGCATTCAAACAATCTCTGGCTTCACATATTACCTTGATGTATATATATATATATATATATATATATATATATATATATATATATATATATATATATATATATATATATGTATATATGGGCTATATATATGGGCTATGTATATATATATATATATATATATATATATATATATATATATATATATATATATATATATATATATATATATATATATATATATATATATATATATATATATATATATATATATATATATATATGTCCGGAACGGGCATGCGCCCCATTATGAACATAAAAGAGCCCTGGCTGGGCACAGGCTCAATATCCACGGGTCGGTCTTGTCCTGGTTATTGTTTTGAAGAGCCCGTAGCACTGATGCCAACTGGGCATTAGGGTGTAGTAGGCCAAAGCCGGAAGGGTTGAATCCCATCAGGAGGGGCTGCGTCCCTCCTGAGATGAGATTTAAAGCACATGTAGCAGGTAAAATTAAGGATAATCTAACAAAAGTTCCAAACTTTAACAGGGCAGACTTTGATAGCATAAGAGTGACTTTAGGTGACATTAGATGGGAAGAAAAATTCTGCAATTTGAATGCCTGTGAATGTGGGAAAAATTCAAGTCTTACTTAAGGGAAGCTCAGATGAGACATGTGCCCCAAAAGCAAAGGCACAAAATACAAGTAGGAAAGCCGGCATGGCTTACACCAGATTTGAAAAGAGCAATTAAGGCTAAGAAGGATGCATTTAGAATGTTGAAGGAAGCTTCAACTATCATAAATCTAAGGAGGTATCAAAAAGCTAGAGATGCTGTGAAGCAGAAAACCAGAGCAGAAAAGCGAGCAAAAGAATTGGGCTTGGCTAGAAACTGTAATGGAGATAGCAAAAAGTTCTTTAATTTTTACAAGCTGAATAAAGTTTCTAGCACAGTGGGTTCACTGGAGGTGAACGACAAAATATTGAGTGAAGATGTTCAGATGGTTGAGGAGATGAGCAAACAGTTTAAATCAGTATTTACAGTGAAAGATATGACCAATCTGCCAGCCGTAGATCATGGGTCAGTGACAGGGGATAGGATAGGTGATGTTGACTTGATTGATAGTGATGTTGTTCTCAATCATATCAGGAAAATAAAGTCAAACAATGCAGCAGGACCTGCTGAAATTTATGCTAGGCTACTGCGTGAAGCTGAAAAGGAACTGGCAATTCCACTTAGTGTAATATTTTGTAGATCAGTTTCACAAAATGAAATTCCAGAAGATTGGAAAATGGCAAATGTAGTTCCAATTTTCCAGGAAGGCGAAAGAGGGAAAGTTGAGAACTATAGACCTGTAAGTCCCACATCCCTAGGCTGCAAGATACTTGAATCAATTATCAAGGATATAATAGTTAGTTTTCTGGAGGGAAACCGATTGATTCAAGATTATCAGCATGAGTTTAGAAAAGGTCGATCATGTCTCACAAATCTCTTGGACTTCTTTAATTTTGCTACAGACAAGTTTGATCGATGACATCAGGTTGATGTAGCATGTCTTGATTTCAGTAAGGCCTTTGATAAGGTGCCCCATAAACGGTTAATGATGCAGTTTCCGGTCCATGGTATTGCAGGTAGCCTTCTAAAATGGATAGAGTTATGGCTTTCAGACAGGCAGCAGAGAGTGATGTTAAATGGTACAAAGTCATCATGGCAAGACGTCCTAAGTGGAGTCCCCCAGGGGTCAGTACTGGGACCACTATCGTTCATTATATTTGTAAATAACATCGAAAGTGGCCTAAGCAGTATGGTTTTGAACTTTGCCGATGATTTGAAAGTCTTTAGGGCTATCACAGGGCAAAATGAGGGCCTCACTACAGAGGGACTTGGATGAGCTGGTGAAGTGGTCTGAAAAGTGAAAAATGAAATTTAACTCTGATAAGTGTAAAATCATACATGTAGGTAGACGGCATATCAGGGATCCATACTTGATGGGTGGCCAAGTACTAGCTGTGACTCAACAGGAGAAGGATTTAGGTGTTATTTTGCGCACAAAATTGGAGGCATCAGAGCAGACTAAAGAAGCTAGGAAAAGAGCACTAAGAATGCTTGGGGCAATAAATAGGAATGTATCGTACACAAGTGAAGAAATCATCAGGAAGCTTTACCGTGCCTATGTCAGGCCGCATTTGGAATACTGTGTCCAAGCTTGGTCCCCTAGTTATGAAAAAGATTGTTGGCTTTTAGAGAGAGTGCAAAAGAGGGCTACAAAAATGGTCAGGGGTACAAGCGCCTTCGGCCCTTGCTCCGCTGCGGTAAGACACAACAATTGGCGTTGGTTTCATGTCAATCGGTCACATGGTTCAGCGGCTATGCCCATTTTAGTGGAATTCATTTCACTGCTCCCGAATATTTCTATTTACAGAATCTGTCCTGCGGAGGTGTCACCGCTGAGAAAGCGCGCGCACCCCATCGTTTTTTCGACGGCTGGCGAAATTCGTGGGAACGGGTGGTCAGGCCGGCTCCCAGCTTGAAGCGCAAACTGCCGGCGAAAAATGTCGTCTGGTAAGGGTTGCGAGCATCAACGATTGCAACCAAATTATTTGCGATGGGGAAAATCCGAAGGAACCGTGGGCATCACAAAGCTTGGGATATCTGCGCATGCAACTTTCTCCCCGAAATGTCATCGGGCAGTGGTGTGGGGACAGTGTAAAGCGGAGCTGGTAAACATCTTACGACCGGGCCCCCGGGCGGCCGGGCCGATGGCCGGATGTGGCAAATCGTCGGTTGTGCCGGGCAGCCGATCAAAATATCACAATAACTTTAATTATGTCAGGTATATTGTCTTACTATTTTTAGCGTGAGCAAGTCCCAATGCATCGATTGCGTCCACCAAGTTACATGTCATTCGGATCAGAAACAAGAAGTTAGCGGGTTGGTTTCTAGAACCCGCCACCAATACGAAGGAGGATTCGGACGTCACCAATGCGAGGGTTAAGACTAGATCCCATTGCATTTAAGAATTTAGCCACAAGAGTAGGTGCATTTACCTACTATGCATCGATATTAACTAAGAAACGTCAGGCTTAAAATAAAACGTAAGCCAATATCCAACTCGGATTACGAGAAACATCTTGAATGAATTCATCGTCCTGCAGCATCTCGCGCGAATTGATCGACCTGCCATCTGTTAACAAGAGGTGAACCAGAGGTTTCTACGTCTTCCCGTTTGCCGCGCCCGTCAAATTCGATAAGGTCGAACATGATTTCACGTAGCATATTTTCGCGGGAACGGTGTGGACATTGTGGCCTGTGGACGTTATGAACTGTGGACATTATGAACTTGTGGGCATTGTGACTTGTGGACAGTACGAGCTGTGGACCTTACGAGCTGTGGAAGTTGTGAGCTGTGGACATTATAAGCTGTGGACAATATGAGCTGTGGACATTATGAGCTGTGGACGTCATGAACTGCGAAAATAATGAACGTGTGGACATTATGAGCTCCAGCTCGTGGACATTATGAGCTGTGGACAGTATGACCTGTGGACATTATGAACTCGTTGATATTTTGAACTCGTGGACATTATGAACCTGTGGACGTTATGAGCTTGTGGTACTTACGAGCTGTGGACACTGTGAGCTGTGGACATTGTGACCTGTGGACAGTGCGAGCTGTGGACATTATGACCTGTGGACATTATGAGCTGTGGACATTGTGAGCTGTGGAAGTTATGAACATGTGGACATTGTGACCTGTGGACACTATGAGCTGTGGACATTATGAATTTGTGGACACTGTGAGCTGTGGACACTGTGACCTGTGGACATTATGAATGCCCCCCAAGTACCACAAGCTCATAACGTCCACAAGTTCATAATGTCCACCAGTTCAAAATATCAACGAGTTCATAATGTCCACAGGCCATATTGTCCACAGCTCATAATGTCCACGAGCTCGAGCTCATAATATCCACACGTTCATTATTTTCGCAATTCATAACGTCCACAGCTCATAATGTCCACAGTTCATATTGTCCACAGCTTATAATATCCACAGCTCACAACTTCCACAGCTCGTAATATCCACAGCTCGTAATGTCCACATGTCACAATGCCCACAAATTCATAATGTCCACAGTTCATAACGTCCACAGGTCACAATGTCCACACCGTTTCCGCGAAAATATGATACGTGAAATCATTTTCGACCTTATCGCATTTGGCGGCGCGGCAAACCGGCAGACGTAGAAACCTCTGGTTCACCTCTTGTTAACAGATGGCAGGTCGATCAATTCGCGCGAGATGCTGCAGGACCATGAATTCATTCTATACATGTTTCTCGTAATCCGAGTTGGATATTGGCTTGCGTTTTATTTTGAGCCTGACGTTTCTAAGTCAATATCAATGGCGATCTAAGTCAATATCGGTGACATCCCAATCCTCCTTCGTATTGGTGGCGTCACCTCAGATCGAAGCCAGCTCGCCTCCGCGGGGAAAGCCGAGCCGGGCGGCGACGTCGAGCGCCCGGGCACGCAGGCTGGGAAACGGACGATTGCAGTGGCGGATACAGTTGTTGACCTGTTCATCATTTTGTCAACGTGTCCAGTATCTTCAGATATGTATCCTGTTGCGCTCTTGGTGCATCATCTTTTTCATCATCTTTACCCTGCCACTGTCATGTGGAGGTGTCCTTGGAGATCAAGCTGAAGACGCCACTGGCAACGTGCACATGTCACTGGATACTGCGAGTGTGAGGCACGGTATCGTGCGGTCGTCGGGGAGGGGACGGGTAGTTGACGCGTGGTCTTCCCACGCCCGCTTGAGACTGGGCTGCTGGGAACTGACGCCAGCGGATGGTCTGGCTTATTCAATGGCCGACGTGGTTGACTGGTTCAAAGTCGACACATATATGTCTAATGGCAAGGTGTTGAACGATATGTCAAATGCATGGCTTCTTAACCTTGAAATCATACTGCTCGTATGCAGCATGCAGCTAGTAGAAAATCTAAGCCAATTCATGAAATCAGTTACCCAGTTTGCATGGGCCGCGGTAATTCGAATTACTACCTTAAACAGCGCAGCGTCGCATTTGCCGTCCCGTGAAAATGCTTGTCAGACGTTAACAATTTCGAATTCACCGCGGGCTGAAATCCTGTCCCCCAAGAAGGATTTTGCCAATGGGAACGGATTTCGCTTAGATTTACTGTGAAAACAAAAACGCGACTCATCTCCGTGCCGCGTTAGAAAAAAGTGTCTGTTTTATCTACTTCCTTGTGGACAATTCAAATGTTTTGTAGGAAGGTGAAGTTCAAGTGATGCTCGGGCTCGTGCGAGATAACCAATTAATTCGTGCTACCGTCGGCAAGCCGCATAGCAATGCGCATGTGAGTTCGTGTTGAGAACGTAGTTCGAAGTTGTTCGAGCATGGAAATTTGAAAGGCACCCCCATAGCTAGACAAACTTGAACAATTAGGTATATTTAAACCTTGAAATCCATCCTATTAACCACACATAAAGCAAGGATTAACTCATTCAAGCTGTGGTGATCGTCAGGAGGTATTCTGATATCAGTACTACGTAATTATTGAATGTTTAAGTTTAATGAGGTGAAAGACAATATCATCGGTGTAGATACTGTGCTACCAGTATGGGAAACTACCCTCCGACTTGAAAGTTGAGATGCCAGGGCCCCCTCAACTTCCAAATACATGCTTGTTTTTTACAGTTGGTAAAAATGTTTCAAAAATACCCGATGTCTAGAATAAGGCGGCCAAAGTCCGGTTAATTTTTCGGATGTTGGGGCGTACTTTGGCATAGCATCTACCGTGCTTATTTGGTGACGTCGCGTGATAAGCTCATGTTCCTCTGTCTCGCTACAGTCTTCATAGCAAGAGGTGAAGCAAATTGTAATGACGCCATTGTTGCAATCATTGGATAGGGGAAACCGGGTCTAGTTGATACAATTTTGGCGAAACTCAACATAACTCATCACTTTGGAGGGGTAGCGAGGAGATAGCTACACCCACGTCAAGCCTAAACCTGGTATCATCACGATTTTTTCGTGGCATCCTCTTATCTTTCCACCAGAGAGCAAATCATCGCGTAACTACCGGTTCATCAACTTACCCCGCTATAGGGTTAAATTGTTACCGACGATGGGATAAGTTGATAAAATGTAGGTTAAGTAAACTACGTTATCTATATAGGTGGTACTAGTTTGCGCCTCTTGAAAGGTCCATATTTCACGCTTACAGTAATAATACTGGTTTGAGTCTTGACTGACCATAGCTAATAGTTTATGCCATTTATGGAATGCTCAAACGTTCATTCCGTAGCTGCACCTTCCTCTCCCCTTCGTTCAGTCTTTTCCACCGGATGAGAAATGACCGTAGAAATATTGCATAGGATATCTTGATTCAGCTTTAGCAGACACCATAATAAAAATAAGCAATTCTATGGTCATTTTTGTCATTTCCAATCAACAAAACGTTGAAACAGGCTGCATTTTAGGCATGAATTTAAACGCATTTCACAGTCGCAAAGTTGAGAGAACATGGTAATGATAGCCGACACCTAAAAAATTAACAAGTGGGCGACAAAGTAGAAACTAAGGGTGAAGCAAAGGTATTGGAATTTTACTTTCGATGCAAAAATGTGTCACAACTTCACCATTCCGTAGTCACGGGTCGAAAGGACTTGGGCTTGTTATTGCCGCGAGAAGAGGGTGTCGGTAGCAGCATGTGCAATAGTAGCCATGGCAACCGGCTTCATACTTTTGGAGAAAATGCTGTTGTATCAACCGTCCCGTGTATCAACTAGACCCGGTCTCCCCTACTCATGTTGTCACGGTTATTGAATGGTGCTATACTCATCTGGACCGTGCTATTTGGGTCCTCTTAGACTATGACGTGTGGCGGCTCGTAATGTATTGACATCAGCGCTTACATAATCGCAGGCATCATATTTTGCTTTTAAAACGCTTCGGAAAGGACATTGCAAACATTGCGATAAAAGATGTAGGGCTGGGTGTTACGGAGACTGGGACGGTATCTTGTGGTTAGGTTGAGTGAGCCATTCATCTCAAAACAAAAACGCTGGGTATCCCACTATTAATATATCGCCGGACCGTACAACGGCGATAGTGCTGAAACAAACCTTGCTGGGTTCCAAACAAATCGCGCCGCGGCCTGAGAAAATCGTACCAGATCCCAAAAATCGTCGGACCCCATCCTCCGGAAAAATCGCGATGGAACCTGAAAAATTCCACGGTGGCTCAAAGCTTTCACAGAGTCCAGGAATGGTTCAGTTTGTATCAATGAATACCAAGGGAACCCTCGAAATATCGAGCAGAGTTAAAAAATTGCATTGAGTCTTAAAAATCGATGCACCGGACCTCCAATGTTGGTGTCATTGCTGAACGTGTGGCGTAACATCTGCCGGTGTGCGTCTACTAACGCACATGACATGGCCCGTGTCCAACTGAGAAATTGGGAGTCATTGAAGCAAAGTTTAGGGTAGATCAGTTTAGGTTTCACAGACGTGTGTAAGCTACGTTCTTGTAGATTAGCAGGCGTGTGGTGCATATTTTGGGAAAGGGGTGACACTTACTATCGCCCCGCAAGGTGTCAATGTCCTCGCCCCCAAACGTTTGGGACTGTATATTCAAAAGTTATATTGTTTCACTAGATTACCGACGTCTTGTGCTTCAGTTATGATCACCGTATATAAGCAATTGATCGTGAAATCCGAAACGTTGGTAATTTCTTGAAATAATAGTCATTCATTTTAAGAACCTTTTAATGGTTATGAAGACATTATAAGCTGTATTTTCCTCCCATGTATGCTTAGATCGTACTCCGCTACGAAAGCCCGTGTTTACATGGGCTTTTGTTGGCTTACACGGTGCATCACAATTTGATTCCTTACTTATGATGACACTTCGTTTGTACCTCCCACTCCCTCCTTCGGAATCATGAACTAACTAGTCGTGCACTGCTTGCCACAGTCTGACTTGTGCTGTCTGATTCGCAGATGCTGGATTTGTGTTGGCTTCCGAAGTCAGTTTAATAAATGTCATTTGTCGCAGATCTGGACACTTGAAAGTCGTCACTCACGTATTCCTTTCCGACCCCATTCTCTGTGCCATGTTCCATGCTCTGTTCTTCACTCGAAAATAGTGCATTTCGTGTGAAAAGATATATGGGATTTCGATGTGTCCAATCTGATGGTAGTGTATTGAATTCCATATTTCCTTCACGAGGCATATTCGTTATATTTCTTAACCTATATTGTTTCACAATCGAAGCCTACGTACGGTACATGCGTTGCATTGCGAATTTACCATTTACTAAACCATCATGTATCATGTGCTCAGAACTTGGCAGCCATGCATTGAAGCTAAAAGAACAGTATTTGCTAAAGAGACAGTATTTAACATGTGTGTGGTAAGCTGGGTTAGATCCTCGACATGCACGGAGGACTGACGTGTAATCCATCACTACCACCTCCTGGTTAGCTGGACCACACCAATAGGCTGACATTATTTACCAACTACTCGGCAGAGTACTTGGAGTTCCGGGAACTTCCAACCCTTCGCCAGGAACCTTGTGGACCTGGATCATATTGACGTTGTTCATGTTTATCTGTCATTACTTGACGTAGCAGCCGTGGTCGCCGGTCACCACCCGCGCGACCACACCATGGGACTGTCGTGCGCCTGATGGGAGGAACACAGTCATGCGGAGCTGTGGAGGTCACACTCAGTGTGGGGGTCAAGGTCACACTTAGTGTGGAGTCACGGTCACAACCCACTGGTCGTTTCGTGACTATGTGGGGGCCACTGTCCTTGTGGTCGCCACGGTCACCATCAACTGGTCGTTACGTGACTATGTGGGGGTCACGGTCACCATCCACACATCGTGACGGGACTGTGTGTGGGTCACGGTTGACACGGGACAGCCGAGGGAGTGCAGTGGTCTGTAGGCTGTCGGAAGACCCTAGAGACACAGGAGTCCCCAGGTCTGGGGATGTGGAGGAAGATTTCAGATTAAAATTGAATATCTAGTTTTAAAATAGCTCTATCGTAATGGGGTAATGGGGTTAATGGAGTTAGCCATACATAACACCGCACACCCCACACTCCACGCTATCCGTCAACTCTACCACACCCATCACGCTCGCTCACCTCCAACTCACACTGCTCTGGGTCCATGGCCACATGGGGATACCGGGCAACGAGCGGGCGGATGAACTCGCTCGTCGAACGATCGTCCTCCCACCCGCCCCCACCTCCCGGTGCCCCCCCCCCGGTGACCTTTTGTCACTCACAAATATATTATACACTCAGCATCTCCAGACATTCTGGAATCACAACACCACACACTAACATCACATTAAACCCTTTCTCTCAAAATGGCCGTCTTCCCAACAACACTCGCCGGTGCTTCTTTCCCGGCTCCGAGTCGGACACACTGAACTCACACATGATTACCTCTTTCGCCCTCTTCGCCGCGCTCCGCCTTGCCAATTGTGTAATATGTGTAACTCTGTCCAACATTTTCTGCTTTCCTGCCCCAAATATGATTTGCAGCGTCGCCCTCTCCTCTCGTACATTGTCAAACATCGCTTCCACTTTCACTGAGCATCCTTCTCAGTTATGAGCTCCTTCAACTACTGTTCACCTTATTGCATGGCACCAAATTAGAACAACTCATTTAAAGCCAAACGCTATCATCCTCTCCGCTCTCATAAGCCACATACATATAGGTTATTTCGTATTAGGTAGGCAGGGACCAATCCAATTTGGCGAAAACGGACGGTTCTCCTTATGGATTGCGCTTGATGTTTTGCCTACGTGTTATCCAAGCGGCTTGGTTTTCCCCTTCTCAGGTTTTTCCATGCTCTAACTTAAACATAAATCTACACATTCAAGGTCGAGCCTGACACCCAATGGCGGATCTAGCCCACCGGTTTGGGGGGTGGGGGGAAACTTTCGGTTTAGGGCGTCAGCCTCCCCCTCCCCCTATCTGGGGGAGGGGGAGGGGGAGGCTGACCAAACAATTATAACAAAATACCTTTAAAATTGGAGATTATTTCACCCGGAACGCTATTTTTTAACCTCAGCAAAGGTTACTGCATTTTAATTCAGTTCACTTTTGTTGGTTTGGGGGGGGAGAAAAGACACTATGTTCCCCCTTTGAAGCGCTTGGGGGGGGCATGGCCGGAATCCCCCCCCCTGGATCCGCCAGTGCTGACACCCACGGCTCGTCTTGGGCGATGGGCCTGCGTTTCGTTTCAGATGCCATGAAGGCTATGAAGCTGTCCACCATCCAAATGTTCTACTGTTTAATATGTATGTATGCATGTTTATATGTCAAACCGTATGTTATGTATATACCGGCCCTTTACGCCACGTTCTTTGTTTCCCGGCGTCTCTAATCTTTCCTCTCTTGCTTGTTTTATATCACCGGATGTCACATAAGCCGGTTTAACGTAACCCTTTCTTTAACGTAACAAATATCTAGCGGATGGCACTTTGCCTCTGTTAAAGACAAGACAGGCCACCGAACCGAGGCCATAACCATGTGTTCTTTTTTTGGACCGGAAGCGCTATTATTCGACTACGGATGTGCTTCAGTGCTCCAGCCAATTTTTGTTGGGCGCCCAGCACACTTTTGAGACCCGACTTTTTTTTTATAGAGTTTTGTGCCTATTTGTGCACCGACGGTATTTTTAAAATACCGGCGCATTTTCGAGGACCCCGATGCGCTTACTTAGTGCCCGGTCCTCTTGTTCGTGTTTAGGACCCTGCCGCTCTTTGAGGGCCCAGCCTATTTTAAGGTCTTATGTGGTGGCATGTCCCTGGTGTGCTTTGAAGGTCTTCGTGGTGTTTTTTTTTACTAGAGCTCTCTGTGTGTTTATTTAGAACTGCAACGTATGTTCTACGTCAGTGCCCTTTTTTGCAGGTCTCGGTAACCTTGGGAGGGTCTGGTGCATTTTCGGCCTCCAGTTGTGTTCTTTTGGGGATCCCGTTGTGTTTATTTGGGGCTCCTGACGCGCACTTCAGGGACTAAGTGATTTTTTGGTCTAAGTAATCTTTTTTAGCCCCGTCGTCATTTGTTAGGATTGCTATCACGAGTTTTAGTGCCCCCGACACGCTTGGGGTGGAGGTGGGGGTGGTGGGGCTAGCACGTTTTTAGGGCTTTCGGAGCAATTGTTGGGACACCAGGGTTATTTTTGATGTCCTGATTGTTTTCTCGTTGCCCCGGCTTAATTTTTTTTGGATGGTCCCGATCAGGGTTTGGGGCCCCGGTGAGACCTGTCGAGCTTCTAACGTGATTTTCAGAGCCCTGGCCCGACCTTTTGGTGTCCCCCTCGTGATTTTTAAGGACCAAGACACGATTTTTTGCTACCCCCAACGCGATTTTAAAGAGCTCAAGTACGAACTTTTAAGGCCCCAGCGTGATTTTCAAGGGCCCGGCCTGTCTTTTTCGGGCCCCAGCGCGATGGGATGAGTGGTCTAAGGGTAGGATCCTCGTCTCACAATCGATAGATTATGGGTTTGAGTCTCACCTGTCGCTACTCTTCGCCCGCGACCAATCGGCGCGAGGGATTGGCGACGCTACATGACTCAACGGTCGACGTGTCGTAAAAAAAACAATAACCAGGCCCCAACGCCATTTTTTCGGGCCCCGGCGATACATTTTGAGCACCCAGCGTAATTTCCAGGGGCCCGGCCAGCACATTTTGAAGCCCCAGCGTGATTTTCGGGCGGCCCGGCGTGAATTTTCAGTGGTCTAACGCGACTTTTCAGGGTCCTACCTGATGTGACTTGAATAAGACAATGGACACACAGAAACTCATTGAACGGAAATACGACGACGACAAAAATAAAATAAAACAAAAATAAATAAAAATAAATGAGAAAAGAGCGACGTATGTCACCCCACGAAAATGAAAAAAAAAAAAAGAAGAGAACTTGCGATAACCAGCAGTCAGTCACGCCAAAATTGGCACGGCGGAGTAATCAGTGGGCTCTGGCGATATTGCGCTCGAATAGTACTGTATGCTCCATGCATCGGCGGTTCACAGTTGCCGGCGGACATAGCAATAAATGCTTAGTAGATACTTGATACAAGGATGCAACACATAATTCATGAAAAACAAAACTGCATTAATAATCGGGGTACGTTGGTACATCCACTATCTTACCCCAACCCACCCTTAAGAAAAGTACCCCAAGCCGTCGTGGCCTGCTTAGAACGACCTAACAGAGACGGCAGGCTTGTTTTCGGTTATCACTATGGTAGCAAACTTTCTCCTAGCCGTCGCGTCAGGTTTAAAGCGACCAAGCGGACATGAGTAAGCTAATCTGCGTGTATCATAATGCTGCATCAAGGCCGAAACAGCCCTGGCGAGGGGAAAAATCTGAACTTCAATATCAATTTCAAACCTAAAAATAAAAGCTACAACGCGAAAACAGATCGGAGCTTGTGACTTTACCGCATAGCACTTAACCAGCTTTAATATGTTAATAAGCTTCAATCGGTCATACATGAGAGATTCATACCAGGACAGTTAGGAAGTGGTCCGGCCTGGTGATCGTTCACTTAGAAGAGCAGAGCTACTTCGCTTAGCATCTTTCTCTCGCATGGTGAGTATATCTTACCCTTCTTTCCAGCATATGTGTTGTCGAATGGCTATTCCGTCAATTTCGCATTATATGATATATCCCCTTAATGTTACACAAATATGTTCTAGTCATCAAATAACTATGTCCTTCATACTCGTTTTATGCAGTAAATTTCACCCATGTTTTTCAGTGCGCCCTGATTGGGACCAAATTTGTTTTTAATCTTCGTGAATGTCTTCCCAACACATATATTAAAAACCAAATTAATCGTGCACATTGAAGATGTTCAGTTAATTCGTTCGAGTCCATCTGATGAAGCGACAGTTGAAAATGCTCGTGGGGTAGGCACTTGCAGCCGCCAATGTTTTGTTTGTTGAAATCAGCAAAACGATTAATCTCAAGAAATCTGATTTTGTTCCCAGAAGGTTGCGTCAGCGCCAGAGACGACCCAGTCTAAATTTGTGTCAATTAGTTCCGAAAACGTAGACAATCCTCCTATTCTTCGGTAAAAGCACTTGGTGTGATGGTAGACAAAACTTTGACCCGGGGATCATACGAATTCCTGATAATAAAGCGTCACTATGCCTGTATCTATGACCCAAGTTTTCACAAAACGTACCGATAATCTAAAACAGCAAGATATTCGCAGCATCGTTTTCCCAATTTAATTTACATCATGAACATTTTGAGGCAAGGGCGCTGTAGGAGTGAACAGTAAAGTTCGTAACGCATTTTTTCCCTGTTGCAAATTTAAGGGGGACATTTTAATATTGATACCTCCTCTCAGATTTAAGATGGGGCACGGTATCCACGTGCCCCTGCTGTTCCGCCACATATGACTCCTGTGGCTCATTGTTGCACTGATCTTTATGTCTTTCTGTCTTAACCCTCGCACGGCAGGGGGAGAGGTAGATGCCAACATTTGGCATTAGCCGTCAACATACAACCAACTAAAAAAAATCATAACACTGCACCACGGAGGCTTTAGTTTCTGCTTCCTTCATTGTAATCATCTAGAGTCTGGGTAGCATGGCTTCGATACGACTCCAACTCCGACTACGACTCCCCAGTCCTGTTTCCAAGAGGGGTTCCCATACATTCTGACGGACAGCATCCATTATATGGCGCTCGGCGCGGGCACTGCTCTTTTGCTGCTGGCTTATCAACCAGATAACGATTGCAAATCACGGACATTCGCCAAACACAAATTTGCGAGGGGTTGAAAGTGTCATCATCATCAGCTCCGACACTGCAAGGCACCTGAATGAAAAAAAAATCAAGGCAGAGTGCGCAGATCTTCAAAGCATGTTTTTTTTTATATATCTCCCTGTCTGTCTGTCTGTCTGTCTGTCTGTCTGTCTGTCTGTCTGTCTGTCTGTCTGTCTGTCTGTCTGTCTGTCTGTCTGTCTGTCTGTCTGTCTGTCTGTCTGTCTGTCTGTCTGTCTGTCTGTCTGTCTGTCTGTCTGTCTGTCTGTCTGTCTGTCTGTCTGTCTGTCTGTCTGTCTGTCTGTCTGTCTGTCTGTCTGTCTGTCTGTCTGTCTGTCTGTCTGTCTGTCTGTCTGTCTGTCTGTCTGTCTGTCTGTCTGTCTGTCTGTCTGTCTGTCTGTCTGTCTGTCTGTCTGTCTGTCTGTCTGTCTGTCTGTCTGTCTGTCTGTCTGTCTGTCTGTCTGTCTGTCTGTCTGTCTGTCTGTCTGTCTGTCTGTCTGTCTGTCTGTCTGTCTGTCTGTCTGTCTGTCTGTCTGTCTGTCTGTCTGTCTGTCTGTCTGTCTGTCTGTCTGTCTGTCTGTCTGTCTGTCTGTCTGTCTGTCTGTCTGTCTGTCTGTCTGTCTGTCTGTCTGTCTGTCTGTCTGTCTGTCTGTCTGTCTGTCTGTCTGTCTGTCTGTCTGTCTGTCTGTCTGTCTGTCTGTCTGTCTGTCTGTCTGTCTGTCTGTCTGTCTGTCTGTCTGTCTGTCTGTCTGTCTGTCTGTCTGTCTGTCTGTCTGTCTGTCTGTCTGTCTGTCTGTCTGTCTGTCTGTCTGTCTGTCTGTCTGTCTGTCTGTCTGTCTGTCTGTCTGTCTGTCTGTCTGTCTGTCTGTCTGTCTGTCTGTCTGTCTGTCTGTCTGTCTGTCTGTCTGTCTGTCTGTCTGTCTGTCTGTCTGTCTGTCTGTCTGTCTGTCTGTCTGTCTGTCTGTCTGTCTGTCTGTCTGTCTGTCTGTCTGTCTGTCTGTCTGTCTGTCTGTCTGTCTGTCTGTCTGTCTGTCTGTCTGTCTGTCTGTCTGTCTGTCTGTCTGTCTGTCTGTCTGTCTGTCTGTCTGTCTGTCTGTCTGTCTGTCTGTCTGTCTGTCTGTCTGTCTGTCTGTCTGTCTGTCTGTCTGTCTGTCTGTCTGTCTGTCTGTCTGTCTGTCTGTCTGTCTGTCTGTCTGTCTGTCTGTCTGTCTGTCTGTCTGTCTGTCTGTCTGTCTGTCTGTCTGTCTGTCTGTCTCTGTCTGTCTGTCTGTCTGTCTGTCTGTCTGTCTGTCTGTCTGTCTGTCTGTCTGTCTGTCTGTCTGTCTGTCTGTCTGTCTGTCTGTCTGTCTGTCTGTCTGTCTGTCTGTCTGTCTGTCTGTCTGTCTGTCTGTCTGTCTGTCTGTCTGTCTGTCTGTCTGTCTGTCTGTCTGTCTGTCTGTCTGTCTGTCTGTCTGTCTGTCTGTCTGTCTGTCTGTCTGTCTGTCTGTCTGTCTGTCTGTCTGTCTGTCTGTCTGTCTGTCTGTCTGTCTGTCTGTCTGTCTGTCTGTCTGTCTGTCTGTCTGTCTGTCTGTCTGTCTGTCTGTCTGTCTGTCTGTCTGTCTGTCTGTCTGTCTGTCTGTCTGTCTGTCTGTCTGTCTGTCTGTCTGTCTGTCTGTCTGTCTGTCTGTCTGTCTGTCTGTCTGTCTGTCTGTCTGTCTGTCTGTCTGTCTGTCTGTCTGTCTGTCTGTCTGTCTGTCTGTCTGTCTGTCTGTCTGTCTCTCTCTCTCTCTCTCTCTCTCTCTCTCTCTCTCTCTCTCTCTCTCTCTCTCCAATTTTCAGTTTAAAAACAACAGGCTATATCAGGTTTGTCCATTTCCCCTTCAGACCCGAGTTGTCTCCCCTTTCTATCCTGATCTGTCACCCGTAATCTCTGGGACGTGGTTATGACCAATACCAATACGGATTACCAACGTGTTTTTTATCCACCACACTTCGGCCGACGTAATTTGTTCTGATGGCTCAAGCTCTGCATTTGTTCAATGTTCATACATTTGTTCAACCCAACGACCTGATTAGATGGCGTAGAATACTGCTTTGGCACTTATGCTAGATTAAATGATTTTGAGCTTTAGCTGAAGACTTCCACCGGCGGTCCGTTGACTGGTAGGACGTCGGCGAGCCGACACGAAACTAACTTTTGGATAAGTTAGCGGTCACGCGAGAAACGATGACTTGCATTGGCGAGTGGCTTGTTGCTATATGAGGTTCATCATGAACTTACTCCAGCCAGCAAAATGCTGCAAGTGGCGGGCCAGCTAGATGTAGTATATGCAGCCCCAATAAAAGGCTGAGGTCAACGGAGTGTCGTCAGGTGTGTCCAGCGTGCTCGGAACGTGATAATGGAATGTGGTTAGGGGATACGCGCAAAGTCGAGTCTTAAGAAAACGGTAATTGTGTCGCTTCTCATGGGTGATGGGTCAATGGGTCATATAATTACATGGGGAAACCCGGGCCAGCTGCCAGCAACGCTTGTGAGCCTGTATTTAGCACCGAATGTTGTCTACACGTTTGCGCACATGCATCAACTGTTGTTTTGTGCACGGCCGTGCCCCATGTTGTGTGGGTTCGAATCCCGCTACCAACTGCAGGACCTATCCCCTAGCGGGCACGGCGTGAGAGATGCCTACGCTAAATAACCATTGCAGTTGAAAACGTCGAGAATTAACACGTTAATTCTGATTATCATTAAATGTTGTTTGGGCTTGATTATCTTTGCGACACCGTTGTGTGGAGGGTGGGGTCCGGCACGTGAGTTCTGTCAATGACAGGGGATTTATCCAACCTCAGAAACCCTGCTTCGCTGTTTACAACTCGGCCTTTTGGGTTCGATTCTTAGATGCACCATCATGGGGTTAATGTTAAGCTTTCACGAAAAGTGTTGGGTGGGGGGGGGGGGGTGGCATGGCGCCCACGGTCCCCCTGCCTATGCCTTAGCCAATGTTTCTATGCCTATCTCTGGGTATGCACCGGCGGTTATGACGGCGTATATAATATCCCGGAAATATTATACTAATGTTATAATACTATTAATATATGATAATGTTATATACCTGGCGTATCTCAACGCCAACCACATTCACAAAAGTAATGTAAAATTTTAGTACAACAGTTGCGGCAACCGGTACCGAAATAGTGCCAGCGGCATCGGAGTGGTGGCCGGGCTGACAATGTTGGTACTTTGCCGCTACCAGGAAATGTTGAACGAAATTGTCCGAAATTCGATACCGATGACGGCACCAGTCAAACGCGCCGGTTCTTTGCCGGCACCAATACAACTAGGTTAACGACGAGATCGTTGCAAGACGTTGCTAATGTGTAACATATGAATGGCTGATCTCAGAGTGAGCTTAGGCCAGTGACCTATGATGGCTTTTCGGCGCTAAATATCACTTCCAGTGTCAGTGGGACACTAGGTCAGTAGCACAGGATGACCTCAACATGTAATTTGTGTCTGGAGGAGTGACAACATTTTGTGGAAGATCTAACAGAACCGCAAAAGTATCCTAGTACACCTTTCCGGTAAATGTTGCATAACCGTTTCTAATCTAGCCGAATCTACCTAAAATAGGCATGTATCATTTTATCCCTTCGCCCTTCTGTTCGAACTACCTGACCGCTAACCCAGCCTTAATTTCCAACCAACGTGGTATTGGGTCTCAGGAGGCTTCATATATTTGACCGCGCTAAAGGCGTGTTTCAACTTTTGTGAATTTTGTGTGTTTGTGGCGTCAGAAGAGGAACCGGTGTTAAAATATTGCTCACCAATATTTCTGCATCGGAAGATTAGTTTTGTCCACTCCAAAGGCGCACGAAAATGTGGGCAGTAATCGCGTATGGCGTGCTTACCTATGTGTCTGTTATTCTTCGGTTGTGATCGTGGTCGGTATTTTGACTCGTTGAAGAGAGATACTGATAGATTTGTCTTCGAAAAACTATACTTCCGAGCTATAGGAGTGGGGATGTTTACGAAGCATTTGGTTAATTATGCATTTTACTGTGTTTGTTTACTCATTTTTTGCTAACATTTAGTTGTATTGGTGTAGACGTTCGTTAGGGCCCGTGGAGGTACATAAAGGACCGCAAACGTTCAAAGGTGCAGCAGACTTTGGCAATGGCCCTGGCACATGCGTAATTGCCCGTAAACGCTTGTGGATTCCCGTAGATGTTCGTAATAACCATTTCGCAACTTACATTCCATAAGAGATATTATCTTGAATCTTTCAGCGTAAACAGGTCCCCAGGCGTCAATAATGCCCAATAGATTTCATGCCATTCGGTTTAGAAACAAAAAGTTAGCGGGTCGACTCCTTGATCGCCCAACCAATATGAAGGAGAATCGGAAAGCTACCAATGGGTCTACACTCGATCACATTGTATTTAAGAAGTTAGTCACAATAGTCGGTCGATCTATGATCCATCGATAATGACTAAACATGTCAGGCTCAAAACCATACGTACAAAAATATCCAAGTTGGATCACACGACACATATCTGGTATGAATTCCTCGGCCTGCCGCATTTTGCACGCACTCATCGACCTGCCATCTGTTGACTAGAGTTGAACTAGAGGTCTCTAAGTTTGCCGGTTTGCCACGCCAGTACGATAAGGTCGAACATGATTTCACGGATCATATTTTCGCGGACACGGTGTGGACATTGTGACCTGTGGACATTATGAACTCTGGATGTTATGAACTTGTGGGTATTGTGACCTGTGGACATTACGAGCTGTGGAAGTTGTGAGCTGTGGATATTATAAGCTGTGGACAATATGAACTGTGGACATTATGAGCTGTGGACATTATGAACTGTGAACGCAATGAGCGTGTGGACGTTACGAGCTCGTGGACATTATGAACCGGTGGACATTATGAGCTGTGGACACTATGACCTGTGGACATGACGAACGCGTTGATATTATGAATTCGTGGACATTATGAACTTGTGGACGTTGTGAGCTTGTGGTACTTACGAGCTGTGGACACTGAGCTGTGGACGTTATGACCCGTGGACATTACGAGCTGTGGACATTATGACCTGTGGACATTATGAGCTGTGGATATTGTGAGCTGTGGAAGTTATGAACATGTGGACATTGTGACCTGTGGATACTATGAGCTGTGTACATTATGAATTTGTGGACACTGCGAGCTGTGGACATTACGAGCTGTGGACATTCTGATATGTCACCATGAGCTTGTGGTACTTACGAGCTGTGGACATTGTGACCTGTGGGCAGTGCGAGCTGTGGACATTATGACCTGTGAACATTATGAACTGTGGACATTGTGAGATGTGGAAGTTATGAACATGTGGACATTGTGACCTGTGGACAATATGAGCTGTGGACATTATGAATTTGTGGACACTGTGAGCTGTGGACACTGTGACCTGTGGACATTATGAATGCCCCCCGAGCCCATGGGCTTCCCGTCCCCCCGGCGGCAGAGGTAGAACCAATGTTTGTTTATCATGTGTTCGCCTAAAGGTGTGTATGCTCTCCGAAGTCTGGCATCTCCCATGTGCTCATTGCACCTATCCGTAATGCTACGTTTGGTTTCACCGACATAAAATGTTCCAAGACAGCGATTGCACGTTATTTTGTGAACGATGACGATGACGATGGCCCCTGGCCGAAACGTTGAGTAAATAAAGTACAATCTTTATTACACTATATGTGCGTGAGTGTATGCATCGATATGTATATGGACCATCGGCTCGGGCTTCCTCAGAGGATTCTTTCTTGACATAGTTTGTTTCTGGTTTGGAGTTTCTGTGAGTGTCTGCACCATTGAGGAGGCTTTTCTGCATTCCACGTCTTTTTGCACGCTTTTTTCCCGCGTGCTTTTTTCAATTGAGGGGTGTTTCAATTCAATCAGCTTGAGCTTTTTTTCATCACTCCTGACGCTGGCACCTGGCCGAAACGTTGAGTAAATAAAGTATAATCTTTATCGTTACTTTTGATGTCAACTCAGCACCTCCTGGTATATTGAAGGTCTTATATTTTCTTTAAACACGATGTCTAAAACCCAGGAGCATCTAAGAGCCATTCTTCGTGGTATTAAACAATGTTATATATATATACCTATTTACCTACCTAGGTACGATGTTGGTGCGTTCTTTGATATCTGGTTTCACATTGGTACATGTCTTACCTATATTGAGGTACCTAAAGCGCAAACTGAGAACAACGGCCACAACTACACCGGCGTTCCCACCTGCCCTCACCCTAACCCCGACTGGCATAACCACAAGATTGCGTGTTCAAAAAACAGAACAGCGAGTGCCCGCGGTCCGCCACTGTTACTTACGCAAGAAAAGCCACGGGTATCCAAATACTAACAGACAAAAATCCACCTATTTCATGTCCTCATTTCCGGTCGCACTGTATATATCTCCATAGGCAACTTTAGTAAAAATACCTACTAAACTTCCGGAAGATTAGTAAGTATTCCTACTAAACTCACTTCCCCTCTTAGTAAATATACCTACGAAACCTTCTCGAGGACGTGTTGCCCTGGCCGGCCGTTCGGCCAGCCAGCCTGGTAACCGGCGGACCATCTGACCGACCGGGCACAACGAGCAGTACATTGGTTTTCAGGGAAGCTGGCCATCAAAAAGGTCATTTGCTCCTCATCAATTTGCCTTTCTTGAGAACACGGGAAAACTGCCGTAGCGTAGAAAATTGTCCGTGCCGAAGAACGCATTCTGAGATTATCACGGCACATTTTCCGAATCAATTACCGTTTACTATGAGTAAAACGTTCCAGGCATTTACCCAGGAGGGCGTAGAGGTACCGGTGAACACGAAGCCGATAAGATTGCCCTTCCCCCCCCCCCCACTGCTCGCGCATGGCAGCATTTGGTGACATGTAACGGCACTGGAACTGGCAGAATCAGCTGGATGGGCCATAAGGAATCGTGTTAAATGACCAAATCTGATACCCTATACCATGCTTACTATACGGCCAATCAGAGACAAACCATGGGACATAACGGGTGGGCAGCGCGGGAAGAGAGCAAAGTGGTGCATACCTCTCCCACACAGCGTTCAGACCATTTAGACCGTTCAGACCGTTCAGACTCAGAAAAAGAGACATGTTCTACATAGCACAAAACACCAGTTATATATTTTCTTAAATCGCAGTACATCACCAACATAAAACAGATCGGGTCTTCCTGATTAGCGTCGGACGCACAGCACAGGCCGTCAGCGCCGACGTCAGCACGCGGCCGTCGTCCATCTTCTGTATGGCAGCCCGATCATCAACATCCGGTGATGTAATGGAGACGGTCACGAGCAGCGGCAGCGTATAGCCTGTGAAGAACCGGTACGGAGATCACATGCTGCTGTCAAAGGCAAATGTCACACAGTGGTCCGAAAATGACTGAAGCCATCCAACACAGCCTCGAAAGAGTTTCGTAGGTATATTTACTAAAAGGGGAAGTGAGTTTAGTAGGAATATGCACTAAACTTCCGGGAGTTTAGTAATCATTTTTTTAAAAGTTGCCTATGGAGATATATACAGTGTGATCGGAAATGAGGACGAGAAAGAGGTGGATTTTTTTGCTGTTAGTATTTGGATAGCCGTGGCTTTTCTTGCTTAAGTAAAGGTGGTGGGCCGCGGGCACTCCCTGTCCTGTTTTCTTAATCCGCAGTCTTGTGGTTGTGCCAGTCGGAGTCGGTGAGGGCAGGACAACTCACCTTGGTGCAGTTGTCGCCATTGTTCTCAGTTTGCGCTTTAGGTACCTATATAGGTAAGACGTGCACCAATGTGAAACCAGGTATCAAAGAACGCATCAACATCGTACCTAGGTAGGTAAATAGGTATATATATATATATATATATATATATATATATATATATATATATATATATATATATATATATATATATATATATATATATATATATATATATATATATATATATATATATATATATATATATATATATAGTATATAGGTGTATGTGTGTGTGCGTGTCTGTGTGTGTGTGTGTGTGTGTGTGTGCACGTCCCACGTGGCTGAAAGTACGCGTGAACTGCTAAGGTAAAGCTCACACGCCGAATCGCCAGGCGCGATTGCA
The DNA here is from genome assembly GCA_034440615.1 of Ashinkailepas kermadecensis. NCBI lineage: Eukaryota > Metazoa > Arthropoda > Thecostraca > Neolepadidae > Ashinkailepas > Ashinkailepas kermadecensis. Next base: position 75,319 of record JAOTOM010004303.1, on the reverse strand, counting down.
TTCACGACGCCATAGTAACATAACCATAAATGGCCGGAAGCCAATTTTCTGTTCAGCTATCTTCCATATTCATGTAGTGTTCTTCGATGTTCCAGCCTCCCTTCTGTATTAATTCCGGACTTATTCAGGAAAACCATGGAATAGCAAATGTCTCCTCCCCGCCTGAGATTCCAATGTTCGTACTAACGATTGTCGTCTGTCTATACGAGCTCGGCTTCCCAGAGTCCCACAGTCGCGTGCTGGTTAGTGGGATGCTTTTGGTTACTTCCAAAAAGACGTGGAGGATAATGTGCTTGACAGGGAAATCGGACAGCTCTAAATACCAGCAAAAGCCACACCTTGGCGTTTATGTGCAAGTGTAATGTGACTATGGATCATGTACGCCTGGATTGGAAACCAACTGTTTGCGTATCAACTCATCTAGCGGAGGGTAAGTAAAAACACGGAAACGCGACCGGCTTTAAGCCGTGCTCCTATTGGAGTTCAGGGTACGCATTTCTTATTGGCATTTTTCCAATTGATTCAGCCATCTCAGGAGGATTGCATCAGCCTTTCATGATACAGAGTTGATCAAGGAACCTTACCGTTCTTTCCTTATTGATTTATTACGTTCCGTTCAGAAGTTGTCGTGGTGCGAAGTGAAGACATCTGTGAGAGGCAGCCCACCTCGCCCCAAGGGTCGGCCCACCGATGGTGATATCTTGATAATCTTTATCTTGAATCTTTATCTCTTATCTCTCTATCTTTATCTTGATCTTGAAATGATTGTACGGGGCAAAGTACATGAAGGTAATGGGCAGACCAAATTTAATTGGTGGCACATTCCACTGGCTCCCATGTTAGAAGTTGAAATAATTGCGGGGGTGGGTGAAGCAAACTTTGAGGTGGCAGTCCCCCTCAGAGCTATATAAAACAACACCCCTGAGCCGAACGACTGGCATGTGATAGTGAATTAGCGAGATGTAGTGGCGTGGCCAGCTAGGGTATGTTGCAAGGGTTGATCCAAGGGGGAGGAAGCGAAAGTGGTGCCACTCATGACCCGAAGGACGCCTCTCTTGGAGGTTCCAGTGTACCCCCTCCCTCGAATTTCTCAGCTCAACGAGCTTCTCGGCCTGGGAATGGCAGTCCTCTGGGAGTCCGAATGCACGCCGCGAATTTTTCTGCGAAAAACACTCCTCAGACAAACACAAATGGTGCCCCTCTGGGAGATCGGAGTGTACCCCGTCCAAATGTTCTGGACCAAGAGTCGCCCCTCTGGAGAAATGACGCCTCCTTGGCAAAATCATAAATCTGTCAGTGGTATGGTGTAGGGGGTGGGGGCTTGTTCCCTCCATGGAGCTTTCGCTCAATCCTCGATGCGGATTGGTGGGTACGCCGAAGTCTGTACTCTCCATTCAGTTGTGTAAACCACTCCACCAGAAAATATCGGCCACATATCTAAAGAGCAAGGGAGTTTGGAGCGAGAACAGAACCGCCCATTCTTATCTTTGGGGGTGAAACTGGCCCCTCAATGCTTGCTTCCCCCACCCGCAATAATTTCAACTTCTCACATGGGAGCCTATGTAATGTGACCCCCCCCCATTCATTTTGGTATGCCTATTGCCTTCATGTACTTTGCCCCCTCCGATCGTTTTAAGAAATCAACATCGGTGGGCCGCAGCGAAATGGGCTCCCTCTCACAGATGCCTTCAATTCGCATCACGACAACTTTGGAACGGAGCGTAATAAATCAACACGGAAAGAACGCTAAGATTCCTTGATCAATTTTGTATCATGAAAGGCAGATGCAATCCTCCCGGGGTGGCTGAATGAATTTGAAAAAATGCCAGTACCAAATGCGTACCAAGAACTCCCACAGGCGCACGGTCTAAAACTGGCCCCGTTTCCGTGTTTTTACTTACCCTCCGCTATGTGGCACGTTGGTGCCGCTGATACGCGCAGATGAAAGGCGCCGACGCGGAGTTTCCAATCCAGGCGTACATCATTCATGATATGACTGCCGAAACCGGGCGAGGGGCTTAATACGCTTGCGAAAATGCTAGATTAACGTCGCTAATTCCTGCGTTTGGATGGCTTCAGTGATTTTCGGACCATTGTGTTACATTTACCTTTGTCAGCAGCATGTGATCTCCGTACCTGTTCTTCACAGGCTATATCCTGCCGCTGCTCGTGACCGTCTCCATTACATAACTGGATGTTGGTGATCGAGCTGCCATACCGAGGATGGATGACGGCTGCGTGCTGACGTCGGCGCTGACGGCCGGTGCTGTGCGTCAGACGCTAATCAGGAAGACTCCGTCTGTTTTATGTTGTTGATGTACTGTGATTTAAGAAAATATATAACTGGTGTTTTGTGCTATGTAGAACATGTTTTCTGAGTCTAAAGGTCTGAACGGTCTAAATGATCTGAACGCTGTGTGGGAGAGGTATTCACTACTATTTCTTTTCCCGCGCTGCCCACCCCTAATGTCCCTGGGTTGGTCTCTGATTGACCGCATGGTAAATATGGTAGAAGTTCTCAGATTTGGTCATTTGACACGGTTCCTTATGGGCACATCCAGCTGATGCTGCCAGTTCCAGTGCCGTCACATATCACCAAATGCTGCCATGCTTGAACAGTAGGGCCATGCTTGAACAGCTGCCATGCTTGAACAGCTGCAACGCCAATCTCATCAGCTTCGTGTTCGCCTACCATCTCCTGGGTGCGCGCCTGGAACGTCTTTTTACTGAAAATATACGGTAATTTATTCGGAAAATATTCCTTGATAATCTCAGCGTGCATTCTTTTACAATTTTCTACGAAACGGGAGCTTTTCAGTGTTGTTCTCAAGATATCCATCAGCTCCAATTGTCTTCAAATCGGCTTTCGATGTCGCATTTCGGTATTATACATGTGCTGTATGAGTATGGTGTGCGCGTGTCCAACTATGTACAGTTTGGATGCAATCATGCACACCTTGCAACCATAGGATGTGCCATTCGTGTGATTTTTGGCCTAAGGTATGCTTGCTATACACTTTTTCGTATAAAGTTGCTTAGATTTTGCTTCAAGTTCAGGATCACGTATGTACATCTTCCCCTGATCTTGGGACGGTTAGGGGGCGTGGCCGGATTGACTACACATTGGTTCAGGTAATAACAGATCAAACGTTCCAGCTCATCACAGATCGCTCCACCAGAGCCATGAGTCTCATGTCAGGTGACGCCGCCTGACTGCCTATGGCCGGGCCGAATCGCCGCGGCGTCGATCTGTTGTCGGCTGCCACGCGTGTTGGCGCCTGGCGCTTGGGAATGCGTTTTAAATTTATTTATTCACAAAGCACGTTGCCAACCACGTTGCAAGGCTCGTATTTCATCGCATGATGGGTGCAACGCCTCCGGGGAGGGGCGGCGTACTACCTACACCGGGCGCCAACGCAGGCTGGTGTTTGATTTAATTTCGATCCTAGATGGAGTTTTGGCAATAATGGCTGATTTTGTTTTCACCCCGTATTGATTGGAAGATTACACTCGCGGCCTGGGATCGTTGTCCACTCGCTGGAATATATTTAAAGTTGAATTATTCTTAATTCAACTTAAAAGCGAAAGCTTTCAATAATTTTGGTCTTATGCTTGAATTCAGTCCATTCAAGCACTACAAATTCGTTCCTTAAAAATACAAACAGACTACTTTTTAATCCCTACCCTACCAATATTTTGCAGTTCCAGATCTATTAAACGTCATGCAACGTTGGTGTCGAAGCTTCAACTACGCACAATGACACGACAAATATTGCGGAAGTTTTGTTTCACCTCACAGGCAGTGGCCAGGGTCATACGGACATCTCACGTTGAGATCAGATCAGAAGTCGTCAAGTGGTCCCGGGTACGGATCCCATCGGTGGACTAGCTTCTTCTTTCTCCGGGCTCAATGCGGGCAGCCCGCATGGTCCCTAGCCGTTCGGTGAACACTTCGCTAATGAGCAGAGGGGCGGTCCCGATGCGGTCTGCCAGCATGGGAGCCGTAGTCTAGCCCAGGTGGTGCTTCCATTAGCTCCTCACGGTGCTGCTTGCTGTGTACCGGCCAGCGTGCACGCATGGTGAAGATGGCCACGGTAGTCGGCCACTGCAAATTCTGCAATTTCATTTCAACAGTGTCACGCGGGCATAGGTGTTCGACATTGTGAAATTTGGCGGTAAGTGTACGCCGGCCGAAGCCGCCTCCATCTATCTCTGAAAGTCTCCATGCCACTATCCATTGCTGCTGAGGTGTGCACGGGGGACGATCTGACACATTGATTTTGGCGGTACGAGCGGCGCTGGCAGTGACAGCATTCCAGCACACCGTGAGCTAACTTCACTTCCAACAAACAGAAGCAGATCTCAATGTATCAAACAGTTCTTGGTCCCGAAGACATTGCACTGTACTGGAATGGGTGCAAAGTGACCTTTGCAGTCGACGCGCCCATACACACCAATCCACCACCACCACCACTGTACTGGACACGGGCGTGAACACCGAGGTTGGAGGGGGCAGATGCATGGGTCAAAACCGCTGATTGCTCTGCTGTTTGAGTTTTAGGGCTCTTGGACTAGGGATTGTAATCATTTGGCGCCCATAACTCATTCCACATCGTCAGTTGGCACGGGTGCCCGGATGCCACGGGTGCCTACTGCCATAGGATCAATTGGTAGGAGAGGACATAACAAGGCGAAAGCCACAAGGGGACTCTGTTTTGGTTGTCTCCTGCCTAGCTAATGCCGCGAATGAAATACGTCGCCCCGTACATATCGGTCCGCAGCGAAGTTGCCAATAATAACCCACATTTCTTCCGTCATAAAGCTCTACTGCTCTGATTAACATATTGATGTTATTACTACTGATCATGTGCGCTACAATCATGACCGAAGATCTTCCATGAAACTAGTGAGGTCCGTCCCATCTCGACCCACCTGGAATATCCAGCCATGTCTAGAATGAACCCTTCACAGAGGCTGGGTTACGCTCGGTCATCAGAGGGCTGAACGCATTGGGTGTCTGGTGCACTCTGGACAGGTTATCTGTTACATGTCGCGGAATAGACTAGGAGCGAGATTTCGACTTCCATTGAATTGGGACATTGATCTGTCACTGATGACGGATGCCCCTCACCCTTCCTGTGCAATCCCTCCGAAGTCGTCCTTTGACCGTGCACACCGCGCACGAAAATTAAGTTGTCACTAATACTGCTAAGCAAAAATAAATATAATGGGCTCCATTGAGAAAACATACTGGTCTAACCCGGACTTGCTAAGAAAAATGGAGGAAGGTCGGACTATTCCAAAACGCTTGCCCTTCGCCTGACCCTAGCCATCTGACATTATAGTATCATTATCCACATTACGTCGCCGCCGACTCAAAATGGTCCCATTGAGCCAGGGGAGTAGGATCGTAGGATCAGTTCAGCCCAGGGTCGATCAACCTAGGGTACCCCCAAATACCAATGTCTGGCCGGAATTGGGCAACTTTATTTTGCCATCCAGGAAAAAAACATTAATTTGTAACTGCTGCGAATGTACGTGGAGCATTTTCCTTTCCTGAAAACTTCGACGGGGGGGAGGGGGCGGTGCACTCAAAACTTTCCGGAGTGGCGCCTTTCCCGGACGAAGGGGCGCCACCTTTCATGGGGCACATGCCCCCAGTATCCCTTATAGTAAATACAATACAGTACGCGCCCCTGTTTTCAGCGAAATAAGACCCTAGATATAACGCATATGTGGAAGTTAAAGAACTGTATAATTTAAAGTGGCGGGTAGGGCTTACGCCATTCATGCACACACACTCACACACCCGCACATGTATCACATGTATACGTGTATACGTACATATATATATATATATATATATATATATATATATATATATATATATATATATATATATATATATATATATATATATATATATTTATATATATATATACATTATATATATATATATATATATATATATATATATATATATATATATATATATATATATATATATATATATATATATATATATATATATATATATATATATATATATATATATATATATATATATATATATATATATATATATATATATATATATATATATATATATATATATATATATATATATATATATATATATATATATATATATATATATATATATATATATATATATATATATATATATATATATATATATATATATATATATATATATATATGTATACATATACATATGTATACATATATATATGTATACATATATATATATATATATATATATATATATATATATATATATATATATATATATATATATATAGATATATATATATGTGTGTATATATACATAAGTAGGTAGGTAGACATATACACAACAAACAACAATGCCATTGGCCATCCATGGCACAACTTGGGCTGAATCGAGGGCCAGACGCGGGCAGCCCACGCAGATTCTGCGCTGAAAATCACATCTGAAACATGGCCATACGGAGCCATCAATGACAGTCCACAAATGAACCCGTGAAGGGGTTGGACGTGGGCAATCCGTATGGTCCCATTTGGGCAGTGCACGCAGATTCTGTGCCGAAAGCCATATGGGAAGTAAGGTGGTTGATTGATTGATGGATTGATCATTTGGGTTTAATGGCGCGCCGACTACAAGACCATTTAGCGCCTATTGGATAAGTAAGGTTTCTCTGTGAAGAAGGACCAACGGCAAGCGCTTAATCACTTAACGAAACTTTCATATTTATCTCATTTCAATGATCGAAATTTTCTGGCACATTTGTGGAAACACATTTTGGTAAACATTCAAACATTTTGCACATTTTGCACATTTTGGTAAACAAACATTTTGCAAACACAAATTGGTATTTTTGTGTTGAAAGGTGTTTTTTTGGGGGGAAAATTTTTCTTTAGAATACCATGTTCATGAAGATGACTAAGATTATGGTACCACACATTTGCTGTGCAAAAAAATTTGTTTTCATTTTTGTTGCAAAAATATTGAAAATTTTTCCAACTTAACCTAAGCTAACCTAACCAAACCTAACCCATTTGTTTGCTTTATGGAGGCAAATGCATGTAAGCACTTTGTTGTTGCCGCCTCAAAGCACAATAATACCAAAAAGCTTCCAAAAATGTTCACAAAAATGTCCCCAAAAATGGATTTTTTTTCTTCAAAACCAAGTTAGGTTAGGTTAGGTTAGCTTAGGCTAGGTTAGGTTTCTTTTTTAATTTTGATAATTTTCAGAATATAAATTGCTTGACATTTTCTCTAATTTTATTTTTTGGATTTTGTTTCTCCAAAAGTAGGTTAGGCTAGGTTAGGTTAGGTTATGTGTCATTTTTATTTTAGTTTTTAACATTTCTTTTCATGCTATGTTACCTAACTCAAAGCGTCTTTTTGACAGTATTTTGCTGACAACCTAAAAAGTAAGCATTTGCACAGACAATAAGTGGTCCCATCATCTTAGTCGCCTTCATAAACATGGTATTCAAAGTAAAAATAAAATCAAAAATCAAAAACACCTTTGAAGACAAGTTTACCAGAAAATCACAAGGTTTAAGGCAAGTGCCTTTTATACATAAGCACATCTTTCACGTTGAATCAACACAAAAATGCACATATGATGTCGTTAAAGCACACACAATCTCCTGCCCTTCCCACCCTGTGATTTCAAATCACGTGGGACACATGGGACATTTGTGTGCAGTAAATATATTTGCCAGCTATCAACTGAGACAAATGTGCCCGGTTTATTTTTGGGGAGTTTTCTTCAATTGTTGTGATTTTCTGTGTGATGTTGTGATTTTGTGTGACCGGTGATTTTTGTTCAATTGTTGTGAAGTATTGTGTGAATTATCAGTGGATCATTGGCCTGCCTGCACAAGGTACCCATCCCTGCGCCAATTTGTATGATTGCAGTTTAAGGTATCTCAGGTGAGTTTTACACACATTTTATGACCATGAAGCAAACAAATGGACTAGGTTTGTTTAGGTTAGATTAGGCTTTTGTTTTAAGTTATAAAAAATGTCCCAAAATATCCAGGAGGAATTTTGTTCTCAATTTTTGTCTTCAAAAACAGGCTAGGTTAGGTTTTTACCTTGATTTTTTGGGAAAAAAGGTTTGAAAATCTTGCATTTAAAAATTGTGGTGTTGCATGGAAAGCTAGGCTATGTTAGGGTAGGTTGTGTTGCTTTTTTTTCTTTATTTCTAACACTACTTTTTATGCCATATTACCTAACTCTTTTTAGGGTGTTTTTTGCCTCCCAACTAAAAAGTATGCACCTACCGAGGAAGTGAGTAATTGCATCATGTTAACCACATTCATAAACATTGCATTGGAAAAAAGAAATTCCAAGATTTAAAAATACCCTAAACTTCAAATTTACCTACTAATCACTGCACCAGCCACACTGTTGACCAACCACCCCACACCAACAAGTCCTCATTGGAAAATGCCATACTTTGCAGTCTGGTACCTAGGTAGGTACCTTTGCACTTTCTGGCCTTGGGTCAAGTAAATTCACTTGATGGGAGGTCAAATAGCCATTTTGATTCAGCGTACAATGTAATTCATTTTCTAAGACACATTTTTCTATTGATCATGAAAAACTTACAAATATTTGTAAATGTTTTGCATATCAGCATAATATGGCATGCTGCCTATGATGTGTCTAGTACAAATGTTTGAACTGGTTCCAAGAGTGCAAATTTTAACTAGAGGGGCATTAGAGTAATATAAAACTTAGATGTTGGTTGATGCATGCATTAGATGACAATAATTAAACAATCTGGACTTGTTGCCCTTGGGCCAAGTGGGGTCATTGGGGAGAAAATACCAAGTTGCAATTTTGGTTTGGTGTGGAATGTATTCCATGCATGCAGGCTACATTTCTACGTGGAGCTCAAAAAGTCGACCTACACTTGTATTATATATATATATATATATATATATATATATATATATATGTAAATGTATATGTATATGTATATGTATATGCATATGTATGTGTATATATATATATATATATATATATATATATATATATATATATATATATATATATATATATATATATATATATATATATATATATATATATATATATATATATATATATATATATAGATATATATGTATATGTAGATGTAGATGTAGATGTATATGTAGGTGTATGTGCATGTGCATGTGTATATGTACATGTACATGTATATGCATATGCATATGTATATATATATATATACACATATATATACGCACCACAGAATACTCTGTGATATTTTGTTGTGCTCAGTATGTCCCAACTTGAGGTCATGCTGTAGACACTGACTTCTCTAGAATAATTACAGGTGTGTTAACATGCGCACTGGAAGGGGGTGGAGGGCGAAATCCCCCCACCCATGCGGTTTTTCGTACATAATTCCCGATTGTACCGGTCGATATGCGCCATTTTTTGCGTACCTGCTTAGAAATGTCCGGCGTATCGTTTAAAGCAAGAAAAACGGAAATCGGCCGATTTTTTTTATTCCGAGTTAGAGACCGTTAAATTCAAAACATTTCGTAGCGCATGACCACAAAAATCGGCGCTGATGAGCTTCCCGTATATTGGCAAACGGGAAATGTTCATGGCAACACTAGCGACTTATTTGATGTATATTGTTATGCTATATAGTATCAAGGTCATGTTAGGTCATCGTGTTCAAGTCAGGTCAAGTTAGTTCATGACAGGTTAATGGAAGCAAACTTGGTCAACTGTTGTTATGAATGCAAATGACTCATGCGATTGATGTCATTTTGCATGGTACTTCCCACACATCCTGAAAACTACTGTTTGTCATTGTGTACCTAAACGTTTCCATACTTCATTCATGTACTTCACTCCTTTATTCGCAAAGCCGATTGCGCCGAGCCGCCCGACGGAGCAGTCGGGCGGGCGGCCCGGTTCCGGTAACTGGAACAGGTAACTGACCTGATAAAGTGCTGCTATATAGGTTGCCTGAGGTCAAATGCCGGGTCTAGCATCTGTATTGCATCATTAGTCATGTCCAAAACATCATTGATGCTCATTTTACAGCATTTAAACACAATCACAGCGATCCATAACAATGACAAGCCAAGTCGGGTTAACACGGCCCTCCAGGGCGCATGTTAACCTGACAGAGAGACAGACTTTTATTGAGGTAATCCACAATGGATTTGTGGCCATTACAACCTCGCATTAATTAGATAAAACAGCCTGCAAGTATAATCTATATCAAATGACAATAAGCAACTGTTTCAAGATGTAAAAGCAGCACCTATGCTTGAGTATGTGCTGTCATTATCGTACCTGAAAACAGACATCTGCATGCTTGACCTATGATGACCTCACAGGTAAGGATATCTGATAAACCTATATGTTAATTGTATAATGTCTGGAATATCTTTCTCAGTTATAAGTGGTCATTATATTTGAATGAAATAAATAATGTGACAAAGTGACCCAAAATGAGGTCACATAGTGAGAAAGTCATGGTAAATATATAGAAGGCCATTAGCCAATTCTTGGTGAAAGATGTGTGTTTTGGTGTTTCTGATGTGATTTATATGAATTTGATATGCATTTCTTTGGGAAATGAAAGCTTTTTGAGATGTAAGCTCTTCAAGTTGCAGTACTTTATCTCAATAAGCAGTCATTTCCTTGAGAAAAAAGCATCAAGATTATTCAAAGAGCATTAAAAAATACCAGAAAAACATTTTTGACAATGTTAATTCATGTGAATCCCCATGCCCCATGTGAATCCCCATCCCCATGCCAACAAAATATGTGAATAGCATTAAAAAAAGGACTTTAGGGTGGGGCAGTATATATTGAAGAGTAATGTAATATTACATGCACAACCATGTGCATGCTGTGTGCCTTGCAAGTTCCAAGTATTTAAGTTGTAATTATGGAACATAATATAAATGCTACAAGATACCTACTGACTCAAATTCCAGGAGCTCCATGCTATCGGCCTACCTACACTGGAGCACATTATCCTGTCAAAAACAAATTTCCACTAATTTTTATCATTTGGAGGTTGGTTTCACAATGCACTTGAATTGCTTTGTGATATAGTGTTCAAAATTCACTGGAAAGTGCAAACTGATATTTTTAGTCACAGGTGTGAAGAAAATTATCTCCAATTAAGTTGCAGAAATGAAAATGTTCGTTGTGAAATCCAGGATTATGAAATATAAATCCAACCTTGCTCAGGTGACACCCACCATTGACAATAGAGCACATTCTGTCTGTGCAGTGATGTGCTGATGGGATTGATGATGTACAAATTTGCTCGGTTGATTAACAGGATGCAAATTTGAAATATCCCCAGATAATTTGAGATGGACAATGTAAATGAAACCACACTGTTGATTCCCTACCTCAGAATCACATTGTATGAATCATCACACAATGCTGGTGCCACATTTCCTCAACTTATTTTTTTCAAGGATTCGAATCCTACAACCGGCGGAATTACCGAGTCCGCTCGCTACCCATCGGTGCGAGAGATTGTCGATGCTGTATGACTCAACAATAGGATGCATCGTATGGGAAGCCAAATTTGTCGTGGGGAAAGGGAGAATCATGTGGAATTGTCATGGTTGCAACATTTTCGTAATAACTACCTACAGTAATATTGTTTAATACAACGAAGAATGGTTATTAGATGCTCCTGGGTTTTAGACATTGCGTGTAAAGAAAATATACGACCTTCAGTATACCTACAGTAATATGCAATGAGTAAACACAACCTAACCCTAAATATTTTTGATGGCATAAAATATGTATCTACAGGCATTGAATGGAGCATGACCTACATTTAAGGATCATAAGTGGCAAAATGTATGGTTATCTACAGTAAGCTGGCGAAATCTAACACCAACATTCGTTTTTGTTATCAAGCCAACACCACCAGATGTTAGATGGTCTGCACCTTATGTGTAGATCATACTCCTATAAATGTTGGATAACATAAAACCCATGCTTATGGATATGTTGGATGATCTGATTTTGTACAGCATTCAAGGTTACAATGCCAATGGAATAAATCATGCTTAGCACACATTCATATGTGCTCACTCATATGAATACCTTCTCTCCCTATATTGCTGGTTGGTTGGTTATTGGTTTTTACGACACGTCGACCGTTGAGTCATATAGCGTCGCCAATCTCTCACGCCGATTGGTCGCGGGCGAAGAGTAGCGACAGGTGAGACTCGAACCCACAACCTTTCGATAGTGAGACGAGCATGTTATCCCTATATTGCTGTTCATAGTGCTTGTAATCATTACATTGATGCTCTTCATAATGGAGGTATATCTACAGAAAGGGAACCTTCTTATCTAGCACATTTTCGAATGATGGCACCGGGCCCCCACGAAGTGGGTTTGGTAGCGGGCTTGAAGGTTTCCCTTCACCATTGGTTTACATGCAATTTTACCGTTTTTCTCTACGCTCTCTTGCATGTTTTATGGTCATATAGATCACTTTGACATATACCAATTGAAAGAACTATTCTTCAGCTTCAGCAAAATGCATCCGAAATGACCTTGTAACAATTTTCCTGCCTAACAATGTGCCGTTTCCGGCAGGCTGACCATCAAGTTCCTCCAAAATAAAGGGATTTTTCCCGATATTGGTAGGCTCCCTCTACCGTCCGTTTTGGCTGGTGTCGTCACCCCCGTTCGAGAGCGGAAGAAAGGACAGACGAGGGGGGGGGGGAGCTAAGTGCGCCATAGCTTCTTCCCTTCAGTGGCAGGAGAATTTCCTAAAAGTAACCACAGAAGACCGCCTGAAATGATCTGACCGCCCCTAGACCGCAATAGGAGGCCCTTTGTCGTCATAAGAGGTCCCATAGCCGCCACAGTAAGCCAATAGCTGCCACAAGCGGCAGGGACGGATCCAGGAATTGTCATCTGGGGGAGGGGACACGTGCTTGGAGTGGCGCCACCGCGAAAGCAGCTTGAGGGGTGTCTTTCCTGCCAAGAGGCGCCTGTGGCTGAAAAATTCGAGGGTGTTGGGGTGCACTCGAGCCTTCGCGGAGGGACGCGTTTTCCTGGTCGAAGGGACGCCACCTTTCATGGGGGGGGGGTCATGTGCCCCAACTTCCCTCCCTGGATCCGCCACCGACAAGAGGCCCCATATATCCTACGTAATATATATTTGTGCATTTGTGTGTATATATATATATATATATATATATATATATATATATATATATATATATATATATATATATATATATATATATATATATATATAATATATATATATATATATATATATATATATATATATATATATATGTGTGTGTGTGTGTGTGTCTGGTGCATGAATGGTTCAAAAGCAATCTTCACCAATGAGCCGCAAGACATTATTGCAAATGACTATGCCCTTTATTTGCATGCTTACGGTTAAGCCTACACATGAATGGATGCACGCGTTTGGTTCGTGGGTCCATATGCAGTCTGTACCTATATATTGGTGGCATATAGTGAAGATAATTGGTGTGGCAGGGGGTGTTTGTTGATACCCGCTGATGATATCTGTTCGCTATGTCTATGTGCAGGAAGCTGGCTGCATCTGTCATTGAGGATGCAAGTCACAAATTGGAAAATTGCATACAAATGGTTACCTTCGACCCAACTGCAGATGTAGCGTCCTGCTTGCGTGGTTCATAAAACTCCCCGAATACGAATATATCGAGTGCGAATATGTTCTTATTACGATTTTCACGTGTATTTGCGCATACGTATTTCAAGTACGAATGTATCGCGAATTTATAACGTAACCAAGTAACAACGGCAGCAGAACGACTACCTGCGTGGATCGCCAACTGTGGTTGGTGAAAAAAATGCAGACATGAACTCACAATATAAGAATCTTTCACCTGTAACTTCGCCTGCTTTCATTCATCACTCGCATCGCAGCCGTAATGTACGAGTGGTCTGCGCACACGTGGTGACCGTCTGTCACAGCGCGGCTTGAACTTGATCTGACTATGTACTGAACTGGGGCGGCAAAGGAACACACGCCAGCGGGTAAGGCTACCACTGATGGTGGCCTCAGCTGAGATACCCCTCGCGCAAATGACGTCGCAGGAGCCGACGGGACGGCTTCGGAAACGGACACAACAACGGCACCATTCGCGACCTGATCTGGCCATAATGTGAATGACCTATCAGCGGTCCGCGACCTGGACCGTGCACGCCTGACCCGCTGTCTGCACGATGGTCGCTGGCAGCCGGCGGCTGTGGAAAGCTGACGTCTTCCTATTTATATATTTATTTATTTATGTCACAATACATGCCCTCCACGTGCAGTGGCTATTATGGACAGTCCTCTGCAATTTGTTTTGAAAATCACATTTTAAAGTCATATTTAGGCAATCCAACATCCGTAGGTTTTAAGTAATACAATATTAGTGCGTTTAAGTGATTCAACATCGGTAGGTTTTAGGCCATCCAACATCAGTAGGCTAGGTTAGGTTGTATTAATTTGTATTGATAATTGTATGTTATTTTTCATTATATACCACCGGACCCAAAATCTTTTCCCCACACTTCCCATATGTTGTTGAAGTGGGATAGCAGGTACATGTAGTCAATCTTTTTCTTGTTTAAAAAAAGTTATTTCAATGTTTGTAATATCCTTTTCTTGTACTGATTTCTTAGACAGAGGAACTTGAACTTAAAGTGCTTATATCCTTGGAAGTTTTCATTTTCCAAAGGAATGAGTGTCAAATCAGAAAACACCAGAAAAACAACATTGTGATCAGAAATGGCCCAGGGACTTCTTATGCATGTTTGCCATTTTAATGATGACTATTGGGGTTTTAGGGTGCATAAACCCCATTGGGTTATATTGCACCCATAACAAGGTTGCCTAAGCACGCGTCAGACTGTCACATACGAATATAAAACATCGGTAGCTATTAAGGCGCTTGATCTGAGATCTGTGGAAACAAATAATCAGTTAGGCAGGTGCATATATTACGTCAAATCCCATCTCTGCAAGGAAGCATAAAACTGCTCCATTGTGTATAAATCGGTAACAATCTCCCAATAAGTTCTTCAACCTCAGAGCATTCGCATCTTATCCGAAGTGGCGCCTACGTTCTTCTGTGTATGCTTGGCACGCCACCAGCACATGGTGCACAGTCAGCGCGGCATTACACCTAACAGATTTCGGCCTGTCGTCCCCGCACAATAAATACCTATGTGTTGCTAGAGTGTGACCAATTCTGAGACGATAGATGGCTACCTCGTCCCTTCTAGTTTGGCTGAAGGACGAGGGCCACGGAGCTAAGGTTTGATTTCCTTTAATTTGTGGAACTCCACTTGGTCCCATTTGCCCTGCCACTGTCTGAGAATAAATGATGAGATAATTGGGTAGTAGTCACTGGCAGGGAGTGGGAGAACGCGACTCCTAGGCGCTTGTGCTTCACGCCTTGCAGCCCTGTCGGCCAGCTCGTTACCACGGATTCCGACATGTGCTGGAATCCAGCAAAGTATGACCTGTTTTCCCATGCGATGCAGCGAAGTAAGGTGCGATAAAATGTCTCGTTCGATGACATGTTGCTGGTTAAAACTGTGCAGCGCCACAAGACTGCTCAGAGAATCAGTCAAAATAACATGCAAAATATCGTCGTCAACCTCGATGTATGCAAGAGTTTTGCTGATGACCATCAACTCCGCAGTGAAGACCGTGGCGTGTGGCGGCATTTTACACAAATCCTATAATTGTTGATGGAAAGAATCGACCTAAATATAGGCATCACTCACTTGTTATATCATGATAACCTCATTCTTTGTCCATCCTGTAAAAAACATAGCCCATAAATGCACCATTTCAGTCAGCAGATCTGACCCAAATCATATATTTATCATACCTTTGACCCTAACTTAGTGTAGCTATAACTTAGTGGTAAATAGGGTCTTATCGTGATTGTTATTTTGGTGCACAAAGAACATTTTTTTTTTACCAGCAAGCACAAACATTGGTTGAAAAACAAAATAATACCAAAAAGGAGGGCTTTCAATTGGTTCATATACAAGAACTAATTATTGAAAGCTTTATAAATTTGCAAGGTAACCTAGCATAAAATTAGCCAGCCTAATCTATGTTCTCAGAGAAAAGTATCAAAATATTGAACTAAAAGGACATAACCTAACCAGGCCTATCCTCTTTTTTTCGTGGAGGAAAACATTGTCAACATGCAAACAAAGCAAGAAAAACACAACAACGTAATGTTGCAAATGATGTAGACATCACTAATACAAAAAGTTTCAGGATTACCCAGGATATTGGCTGGTGGGAATATTATGGTGGGAATAGCTGATGGTAGGAGACATTTGATTATCTGCAAAGAGACAGGGTTGAGCAGCTCTTTCTTTCGATAGGGGACACGCGCGGCCACGCTACTGCTAGCGCTTCGTTTGCACCTGGCGGCGGAAGTTCGAACTGTAATCATGCCATCAGGTCGCATAGCGGCCGCGGCCGCCAGATGCTAAATCATGAAGATAATTGTCAAAACCAAAGAAAGTATGCTATCTCGAGATTTTGCCCCACCTGTGCTGGATACATTCATCATTTCTGCATCAGCTGATACAACTTAGACTCCAGTATAATGGCCGTTGGTAATCGTCAATTTTGTTTTAAAGTTGACATGTTCCCACGTTTCCGTATACCTTTAGCATGGGGAACGCCAGAAGCTTTATGTGGTCGCATGTGAAATTTGATATTTTAATCAAACGATGGTACTAACTAAAAATTCCCCCCTGGAACTTCCTCAGAATTTATAACTCGTTTCAATGAAGGTATTCCTGATCAACTGACACTGCCGCTATACATCGTCAAATTTGCTTAAAGATGAAATAGCATCGCAAGTATGTCTTTAAGTGAGGACAGTGTCAATTTCTTGCAGATAATAAGGGCCCTGGTGTATAATAAAACTATTTTAACAGCACTAATGTTTTTAAAAATCGTCAAATTTTCTTTTAAAGAACACATTTTTTTAACACAAACACAAAAACACACATTTTTATCCATCTTTCAAGATTATTCTCTTGCATTAAAAGTTAGGCTAGGTTAGTCTAGACTATGTGGCTTTTTCCATTTACATAACATTATTTTGTATGCTATATGACCCAACCCAAAGCTCATATTTTGGTGTTACTTTGTCTGCCAACTGAGAAACAAAAACTGCAAAGGAAATGAGTGGTACGATCATGCAAACTACCTTTCCAAATATGACATTGGGAAAAAATCCAAGAGTTATAAAATGACTTGAAAGGAAAAATACATATTTACAATAATCCTATATACCATAGGTATTGTGACTTGCAATTTTGAGTATTTATTCCTTGTGAATTAATTAGCAGGACCAATGAACTATGGAGTTAAATGATAACATAAACTCTTAAATGTTATGAGGATGAATCATCGAAACCTGGTTGAAACATCTCAAGCCAATGCAACACAGAATACCAAACAGTTCTTGATTTGTGTTTTCATTTGCTCAAATACCACAGTTTTCAACTACATTTTACAGAATAAGTTTATATTTCCATTGAACACAAACTCACTTTGTTACACAGCAGTTAGATCCTTTGTCCAAAGATGCATGACCATGTTTCACCAAATACATCCCAGCTCATGATTGCAGGCACCTACCTGTCAAACTGCATTGTCCCAGACCACTCATATGCTAATGTAAGACAAAACTTTGGTAAATTTGTGCATTAGGGTAATGTTTCAATGCTTGAAATTATTGCAAATGCAATGTTTGTTACAATGATTAAGATGATGTGACCACTCATTTCCTGTGCAAATACTTACTCTTCAGTTGAGAAGCAAAATCATACCAAGCAAGAGCTTTGATTCAGATAATTTAACATAAAATGCATGTTAAAGTGAACTATCATAACATAGCCTGAGCAAGCCTAAATACAACCTAACAAGCCCAATAATGTAACCTAATGTAACCTAACCAAGTTTAATCTCCCTTTTAGGAAAGTAAACTACGAAAAAGAAAAATATGAAAACATTGCGCTTTTTCAAGATTGTCCAAATTAATAAAGCCTAACACAGCCCAACCAAACCTAGCCTAACCTGCCCTTGAGATGAAAGATTCCTCCAAAATTGAGTTTATTGAACTTTAAGATATTCACAAGGGAAGTATACCACTCTCGTTAACTCCATAAAGCAAATAAAGGTATGAGGTTTGGTTAGGTTACGTTTTCTAATTTGGAAAATATGTATTTTTGTATTTAACAAAAAACTATTTTTTTCTCTTCTATAGCAGGTTAGGCTAGGTTCTTAAATTGGAAAAAAAATGGTCAGAAGAAAATTCATCAAAGGTAGTCTTGCCACTTATGGAAATACTTGATGTCTTGGACATAATTGTTGCAGTGCAATGCTTATGAATGTGCTTAACATGACGTGACCACTTATTTCCTCTGCAAATGCATACTTTTCAGTCAGGATGCGAAATACAAGCCAGAAAGGGGGTGCTGAGTTCAGCAATATATCATATAACATAATATTCAGCAAGTAACAATGAAAATACAGAAAAAAACGTAACATAACCAAAAATAATTTAGCCTAATCTTCCATGCAAGAAAGGAATCTTTTTTAAACATAAAATTTCTGAACAACTTTATTGGCAAACATTTTCAGTGTAAAAAACCTAACCTAGCTAACCTAGCCTGAACAGTTTTTGAAGAAACTGCATGCTTCATGGAGGTGAAATGTGTGTAAAACTTGTCATGGTTACCTTAAACTGCAATAATACCATTTTGTTAATAGCATGTTTAAGATGATTTGGGCTTTAGGGCACATAAACTGCATTGGTGACATAGCTTTTAAGATGATTTCTTCTGACAAGAGGTTAGGCTGGGTTAGGTTAAGTTATGTTCCCTTTTCTTTCCTAATGTCATTATTCTTAGAAAATATTCTACCCAACTCAAAGCCCATTTATTGCCTGCCTTGTGAAATGTAAGCATTTATGGAAGAAATTATTGGTCATCCAAAAACAAATGAAAAAAATAATCAGCAGAATTTTCCACATAAAAAAACCTAATATAACTGAAGCTAACAAAACATATCCCTGTTTTCTTTATGGAGTTAAAATACGTTGAAGACATGTGCTGCGAATACCTTAAAGCACAGCAATACTGGAATTTTGCCTTCTTGCAGCAAATGATTTGTATTAAATTTCACCATGGTGTGTAGGTATATTGCCACAATTTTGCAAAACAAACAACAAGCCTGGGCACATCATTTGCATGTGGCATCCAAATCAAACAAATCTGAACACAGCTTCAGAACTTGAACATGTAGGTAACCAGACAGGGAATGCTTATCCAACAAGCTTACATTCAAATACTGGGATTGTAAGATGAATGGTGCCTATCCCCAGATTGATAATAAGTATGGTCAATTTTGAATGTTTAAACATTTCTGTAATGATTCTGAGATGTTGTGATATTTGGGGAAATTTCTCACTATATTATTTGGCAGTTCGAAAATGTAATATAATATAAAACACATGGCCAGGTACATTTCTCCCTCAGGCATCCCCCGCTGTGAAAGTACATGCAATATTACAAGGTTTGTATCCCTGTTTCCATCCACAAATACTGATGCAGCTAATGTCATCAGTATCAAAGGTGTAACTCATAAATGTTATTGTTTTGGACTGAAGTGGTCATATTTCCATATTACCTAGCCTACAGCAAAATGAATATGATGCCATCAAGCTTCATTCTGGGGCAAAAACGTAAACAATCTGTGATGCATGGATGATTGCGCCAAAAGCACCACTATGCCCACTGAATCAAGAATATTTTCGCAAGAAATTGCGCATGCGCAGAACGGATGTCCGCTTCTAACACTAGTATGTCCCCTACCGTAGGTTTCTTCTCTGATCAATTTATTTGAAATGCTTGGAGCATGCTCTTGGTTCCCAACATTTTAGAACTTAGACATGTTTTATTGTATGCTAAGAGATTTTGCTAAGGCAGAATCCTGATAAAATGGTGTAACCAGATTTCTTCTTTATTAAAGTTGCCTGCCCAGTGCGACCTCTGGTACTGCACAGTAAGGCATGACACCTGAAACAGAGATGTGTTACATTCAAACATTATATCTAGATGCTGAATTCATACTACAGGAAATCAGACTGCAACTCATGGAAAGTTTCAGGGCATTCATAGCATGACGATTGTATTGTACATAAATATTCAATTATGCATGTATCATCAATAATCCATGCAAAATTAATAAAGGAATAATGCACCATGCCCTGGGTCTAGCTGGCCTAGAAAGAGCTATGTTTGCAATGACTGTTGTATGTCAATGTAGGTAGGTAGGTACATGTTTGGAAAAATAGGCTGCTCCTGGATTTTTGGAATTCAGAACACTATCCTCTCCAGAAAATTGTTTCTCGTTTTCTCATCTGGAGCTTGAATCTCCTAAGTCACCTCCTATGTTTGACAATGAGCTGCTGTGATCAAGTAAAAGTGCTCAAAATTCACCGAAAGTGGGTGCAAATTGAGTGGATGCATAAGGTTTGAACACAAATATTCTCCATACTGGATGACTACAAAATATTCCACTCACCATACAATATTACAATGCACAAATCCAACCTTGCCTATGCATGATAAAAATATGTGTCGGAACAAATGTTCACTGGAAAGAACAGGACAAGATTAATAACTCAGTCAGCGGAACATAAATATATTTGCTTGTAGAGGAGGCAAAATAAAAGTAACCATTGCGTATGATTTGAGGAAAGTCGTCTGCAACCATATTGATACCATATTAAAAAACCTTCGGATGACGTCATGCGGGCTTGAAGGAAAACTTCGATCTACCTTCTAGTAAAGGTATCTTGGATGGCACATTGTATGATTGGCATATTACATTTACATATTGTGTATGGCATATCCCGACAAAGTGGCATATAAGTTTCTTGAGGCATGTATGGTAAGCCATGCCTAGCTTTTTTAATATCTTCTGCTCAGGGGTGTCGATTTTTGAAAAACATTGGAGGGGCCGAAGTGCCAACGCACTAGACCCCCCCCCCCCACACAAAAAAATCATCGGATTTAGCCCACTATATTTTCAGATCTCAGAAATTCTGATTTTTTATTCGACGATGTGTATGTTTATGTTTATTCAGCATCCTCACCAACGGGGAAAATCGTCCAATAACTGGTGAAGTCACATAGTTAAAAGAGCAGTGCTCAGTACATGTCAACATAACAACTCTTGGTTGGTTATTGGTTCTACGACACGTCGACGTTGAGTCATATAGCGTCGCCAATCTCTCACGCCGATTGGTCGCGGGCGAAGAGCAGCGACAGGTGAGACTCGAACTCACCAACATAACAACTCTGAGTAATAGCATGCGACTGCAGTGCCATAAAGTGAGCTCGGATCTATCGTCACCGTCACCGTCACTGTTACCCTCCTTCTCACTCCACACACCAACAAACACACACCGGCTTAAATATAAATACTTCAGCGACCGGATGCAGGCTAAAACACACCGGCATTGATGAAGCATCAGAGCACAGCAGACCTGAACGGTGATGACGATGGGTGAAAATATTTCCTTGGTGCCTAACATTAGGGAGGGGAATTTTTCCCTTTAGTACGCCACTGCGGCTGCTCAACGTGTTTTTTTCCGCAGATTGCACGATCGAGAGAAGAAAGGCCCTTCGGATAATTTTCTTTCGGGACCCATTCTTAATTTTCCGGTGCCCTGGTCGATTCGATGGAGTCCCCTTGTGGTTGTTGTGGTGAAGTCTATTTTTATAAGCCCCCTGCAGGCTATTTTTGGGCCCCAGAACGATTCTTCTGGTTCTCGGTGCGTTTTTTTCCGGTGCCCCAACAGGTTTCTTTTCCGGCGTCCAACGACTTCTTATTTTGTGGATCCTTGACGCAATTTTTCCGTCCGCAAGGTGACATTCCGGGTATATATTGGTCCTTGGGAAGCCAGCTGCAACTCGTGGGGCTCCGGCACGACGTTTTGGCCCCAGTGAGATTTTGAAGAGAAGCGGCGTGAATTTTTTTTGGTCTAAGTGCGATTTTTGGGGGCCCCGTGGTCACTTGTTGGGATCCCTTGCGGTGGCTACGACACGTTTGTGGGGGCCCAACAAGTTTTGTGGGCTTTTGGAGCTATTGTTGAGATCCCAGATTGATTTTCCGTGTCCGGACTGTTTTTCATTTACCCGGCTTCATTTGTTGGGTGATCTCAACGAGACTTTTAGAGCCCCGGTGGGACCTGTCAGGCCGCTAGCGTGATTTTCAGGGGCCCGGGTGATAATTCTTAGTACCCCAGTCTCAGCGTGATTTTCAGGAGGCCCCGGCCCGACCGTTTGTGGCCCCCGTCGTGATTTTCTTGAATCCCGGCACGACTTTTTTGCGGCCCCAACGTGATTTTCAGGGGCCCAGGTTCAAACTTTTGAGGCCCCAGCGTCATTATCTGGGCCCCTGCGCTACTTTTGGGGGCCCCAATGTGATTTTTCCGAGCCCCGGTGCGATTTTTGGTGGACGGAGTGGGATTTTTAGGGAGCATGGCGCATTTTTTTCCTAAGCTCGGCGGATTCTTGGGGGCCCCACAACCTATCAGGAGGGGGGGGGGGAGGCAACTGCCCACAATTCCCCTCCCCCATTCGGTATGTCACTGTGCCATGCAATGATGCAACATAGGAATCCAGGAATAGTTCATCTGTTTCATCACTCACATGTGATTTCAACTCCCCAGTTATCCAGACAGTTTGAGGAAAGTCAAACATCTGCTACATGGATCAGCAGGGATGGATTGTAAGGCAACATGGATACCATGGAATTCCGGTCACAGTAGTTATGCTGCAATACATACCTTCTTCAACAGACTGCTTTGGAGATGGATGAACTCCTGAAGTTTGGTCAGGGTTGGAGTTGGAGGTGGATGGAGCAACACTGTGAAGGACATAACATATGGTTCAAGAGACTTCTGTTTCCATTAACAATACAGGGGATGAAGTAACATTTGCATCGACTTCTATGGTTTTCATTGGCTTCATTGACTTCCATGGTGTCCTGAGTAGGTAGGACAATCGAGATGGGTTTCTGTTATATGCATTGTAGAAGCAATGTTATAATGTTGCTTTTATACCCCAGTGAGAATGGTATGGATTCACTCATAAGTGAATTTGCAAACATACTGATAATCAGTTAACAACAATGCAGGGAGCTATGTGATCAACATGGTCTGTGCCCTAAAGCCCAAATAACTAAGTAACAATTCAGGGAATCTGCTGCATAACAGTTTGCCCATAAATTAGCCATGATATATGGCATCATACTTCCCATGCTATTTAGAATAGTGAGCTATATTTTGTGTACAAACATCAGACATTATAAATGTTAATTAACGTTACACACATCAGTTCCTTACAAGTGTCAGCAATACATTTCCTTCATGTGCTTTAAACAGGATTCAAGAAAGCACTGTCATCGATTTTAAACTTGCAAAAAGAGTGGGCTGCCTGGCATTTTGAGTGCTATTTGAGTGAATTTGCTGTCTTGTTAGTGAACTGACCACTTATTGAGATATAAGTACTTTAACTTTGCCTGCTTCCATCATGAAAATTTGCCATTTTCCAATACATCATAAATCATCAGAATACATTCTTGTCCACAAACCGGTGTATGCATTTCTATGAATTTCTCATATTTATTAACACAAATGATGTAGATCTGATCTGCAAATTTATAACTCAGAAAATGTTATCAGCACAGGATTCCATTCCTGAAAATATAGTACTTTCAACATGTTATTGTTCTTTGTGAAGCAATAAGTGCAATGCTCTCATGCAGCATGCAGATGGAGGTTCATCACGTGCACCAGGTAGCACAAAAAGAGATATTATTGCAGTCTAAGGTAACCACAAGACAGGTTTTACACCCATTTTACCTCCACGAATCATTCAAAGGTGCTAGGTTTTGCCTAGTTGCGTCAGGCTAGGCTTTTGTTGTAAGTTAGTAAATTAAAAAGGCTTCAAAAACGGTTCAAGTTAGATTAGGTTATGTTAGACATTTTAGGTTGAAAATGTTTGAGAACAATTTTTTTTTTGGGGGGGGACTTGGGCATAAAAATAATCATTTCTTGCATGGCAGTCTAGGCTAGGTTAGGTTAGGTTATGTTACATCTTTTTTTTATCTGAACATTATTTGTCATCCTATGTTACTCAAATCCAAGCCCCCTTTTCCATGTTATTTTGCCTCACAATTGAAAAGTGTGCATCTGCAGAGGAAATGAGCGGTTACATCATGTTCAGCACATTAATAAACACTGCATTAAAAAAGAAATTCAAAGAAGTCAGAGAGTACCATGAGCTGAAAAATTACACAAAAAGCCAGATATTATCACAGTTTCAGGTAACCACAAGACAAGTTTTACATACATTTTACCTCCATGAAGCATACAAAGGGGTTAGGTTCGTCAGGTTAGGTTAGACTTTTGTTGTAAGTTATAAAAAAAAATAATTTGTTGGTAAATAATTATTGTTAATGATTTATCTACAAACAAATAATAAACAGTTCAGGCTAGCTTAGGTTAGGTTTTTTAAGTTGAAAATATTTGAGAAAAATGCCTCGAAAATTTAAATTAAAAACAATTAATTTCTTGTATGGGAAGTTGAACTATGTTAGGTAAGGTTATCATACATCTTGAACATTATTTGTATGCTATATTTCCTAACTCCACACCCTTTTTTTGGTGTTATTTTTTACTCCCAATTGAAAAGCATGCATTTGCAGAGGAAAGGACATTAAATTTGTGCTTTTATGTGTTTTATTAATATTTTTTATTTAAATTTCCAATGCAATGTTTATGAATGTCACTAAGCTGATGGCACCACTCAGTTTCTGTGCAAATGCTTACTTTCCAGGTTGTGAGCAAAATAACGTTAAAATGGGCTTTGAGTTAGGTAACATAGCAATTAAAAGAAATACATTAAAAATGCAACATAACCTAACCTAACCTAGCCTAACCTGACTTTGGAGAAAACAACTATAAAAACAAAATTGGAAAAATATCTAGCAATTTATTTTCTTGAAATTTTACAGATGAAAAAACCTAACCCAACCTAATCTAACCAGAATTATTGTGCTTTAAGGTGGTAACAAGGCAAGTTATTACACATTTGCCTCCATAAAGCAAACAAATGGGCTGTTTGGTTATGTTAGATTAGTTTAAGTGTTTTAAGTTGGACATTTTTTGCAAAAATTGTTCCAAAATTTGAAAGAAATGGATCCTTTTTCTTTAAAAGCAGCTTATGTTAGATTAGGTTAAGTTGGGTTACATGTTTTATTGTAAAAAAGTGCATTGCTTGAAAGTTTTACAACTTGATGTTTTGGTTTTGTTTTTCTCCAAGGGGAGGTTAAGCTAGGTTAGGTTAGGTTATATTGCATTTTTGTATTTAAAAAAAAATATTTTACCCTATGTCACCTAATTCAAAGCCTTTTTTGGTGTTATGTTGCTCACAACCTGAAATGTAGGCATTTGTATAGAAAATGAGTGGTCCCATCATCTGAGTCACATTCATAAACATTTCATTGAAATGATACATTCCACGAATTCATAAAACACCTTAAAACAGAAATTTACCAAAATGAGCAGTAACATCATGTTCATCACATTCCTAAACATTGCATGAAAAAAACAATTTATCAGAAATTACCTTAAGCTGTAAATTTACCAAAAGGTGTGCCAACCCCTGGACAGAAATGCAACACTAGGTGCCTCAATCCTGGGCAGAAAGGGCACTAAGAGCAGTGGAATTAAAATATTAATAAAGTAAACTAAAAACAGCTCTTCTTGAAGACAAACGTGGTAGTTATGTGATATTAACATGGAAACCCTGAGCACAAATCAGAAAAAGGCATGGACTGGACTTGTTCAAGCTTACCTGCCAACTTCTTCAACTACTGTTCCTTTGGGAATTAAATATCAGAAAGCTATTTATTCACTATTTAAAATCACACCAATCCGCAGATACATCAGAATGTACGAAGTACAAGAAATGAATCAGTACGACGTCACATGAGATTGGCCTCCGGATTAAACACTGCGCGCAATTGCACCACAAATGTCTTACCTCCGTCACATTTGTCTACTGTAACCTCAAATTTAGACTTTAGGCGCTGGAATTTCTGTAACTGGAATTTTTTCTTTGGATATTACGATATTGGATGTTCTGAGGAACGCCCATCACGATTTATGGCATTTAATGCGCGCTAGTGTCTATCGATAGAAATCGACGCCCTTGCTTTGGAGAAAAAAAAATGAGAAACAAAAATTAAGCAATATATATTCTGAAAATTGTATAAATTGAACAACCAAACCCAACTTACCCAAACCTAATGTCAGGTGCTTTTGAAGGAAAATTTCCGATTTTATTTTATTTTTGAAAATGATTGAACAATGTTTCCAAGGTAAACAACTAAACTAGCCTAACCTAGCCAAATCGGTATTATTGTGCTTTAAGGTGGTAACAAGACAAGTTTGTATACACATTTGCCTCCATATAGCAAGCAAATGGGTTAGGTTTGGTTAAGTTAGGTTAGTTTAGGCTTTTCAAGTTGGAAAACTTTTGAGAAAAAAAATTCCAAAAAAGTTTCCCCCCAAAAATGCAAATTATTTGGTAACTTTGCAGTCTATTTTAATGCAACAAAACCTAACCTAACCTAGCCTAACCCGTCTTTTGAGAACAAAAAATTAAATTAAATTAAAATGTCAATTAATTTATTTTCTGAAAATTCTCAACCTTAAAAAAGAAACCTAACCGAGCCTAACCTAACCTAAGCTGATTTTGAAGAAGAAATTATATTTTTGTGAACATGTTTGCAATTTTTTTGTCTTTTAATTAATGTGGTGGTTTTGACCTACAACCATAAATAATATTTTCCTTCAGATGTCTTTAAATTGCCCCCAAATGGCATTGAACCTCTGTAATCACAATATAAAATGCCCAATGGATGATCTCAGTAACTACTACACAAATTTTTGTGCAAATGGCTCTAAAATAAACTTTGACATCAATTTGGGGCCAGTTGAGTCATTGCCAACTGACATAAATAGGTAGAAAGCCATGAAATGAGGGATTGAAATTTGAGATGTGCCTTATGGATGATCTACGAAAGTAATTTACAGAATTGCGCCAAACACACACTGATCAATGTCTTTTCACAGTATTAGATCAGTTGAGGCAGTTAAGATAAAAATTAACATGTGAAATTGAGAAATTTATCTTATCACAATTAAATTAGAGATGGGTTTAAGGTAGAGATGGGTCAACAACAAATCCATCACCCACCTCTAATTGACTTGTGATGTTACATATACATCTGATTACAGCATTTCAATGCCATTTGGGGGAAATTTAAAGGCATTCAAAGGAAAATATTCATGATGGTTGTAGGCCAAAACCACTACATTAATTAAAAGACATTGATTACTGCACCTTTCATCCCCATTCGCTTTGTAATTGCCGAGATCGTCATCGGGAAAAAAAGTTGGCATTTTAGATCCTCCCGACAAAAAGGGCAACTTGTTGCTTTAAATGTTTTCTGAATTCTTGGAATTTAGCGGCCCAATTCAATGTTTATGAATGTGATTAAGATGATGGGACCACTCATTTGCTCTGCAAATGCTTACTTTTCAGGTTGTGAGCAAATGAATACCACTAAAGGGGCACTGAGTTAGGTAACATAGCATAAAAGGAAATCCTTTAAAATATAATAAAAATGCAGCATAACCCAACCTAACCTCCATTTGCAGGAAAAATAGAAACAAAATTAGAAAAAGGAAGCTATTTATTTTCTGAAAAATTTCAAAAATTAAAAAGAACCTAAACCTACCTAATCTAGCCTATTGGCTGCTTTTCAACAAAAAATAAACAATTTTCCAATGTTGATCCAAATAAAAATGTCCAATCCAAATAAATGTTTGAAAAATTTCACAACTTAAAAAAACCAAACTAACCTAATCTAACCCATTTGGGTATATACCTACATATCAAGGTAAATTTGATTCTTTGGATTTTTTCAACACTGGGTATTTTAACGGGAAAATGACTATGCAACCACTCATTTTCTCAGCAATTGATTACTTTTCAGTTGCCAAAGAAATACACTATCAAAATCTTCACTCTACAAATATAGCATATCGCATATAATTATCCGTACGTACCTGGTGTCACAGATGTGATAAAGAAGAAATTCAACACTTCATGCACTCGATTTAATACTGTTTGACATCAAAACCCTTATGTTTCTGTATTAATGTTACATTTATTTCCGAGAATGAATACCCCCAACCCGACATGTCCGCAGCCTTTGACCAAGGCTGGAAGCAAGGTGCTGTCAATGTCCAACACATCCTCCAGAGGGTTTAGTAGGTATATTTATGATGAGGAGAAGTGAGTTTAGTAGGAATATTTACTAAACTTATGGAAGTTTAGTATGTATTGCTTCTAAAGTTGCCTATGGGTATATATACAATGTCACATATATTTTATATTTAATGGCTGAAAAATTTATTTAGGAGGATTCTGGTTTTTTAGTTAGGTTAGGTTAGATTATATTATGTAATATATTTTATATATTATGCTACATTATCTTAGTCTAGGTTAGGTTATTTTATTTATTCTATGATTTATTTAGTTAGTAGCAGATCTGTGCCTATGAAGTCATTAATTGTATCGACCACTGTTGACTTAAAAGTAATCATTTGCAGAGAAAATAAGTGGTCGCATTGTCTTAGTCACATCAAAAAGCTCTTTTTTATTTTAAAAAAATCAAATTTTACCTTCAACATAATATGTACCCCATTTGTTTGCTTTATGGAGGCAAATGTGTGTAAAAACTTATCTTGTTACCACCTTAAAAAATGGATCACCCAAAAAGACTCAAAAGGTAGGCTGGCCTTCCTGAACTGTTACATTTTCTCCATGACATATTTATTACCAAAGTCAACTCCATATTTTTTACAAGTATTTTGCTCTTTAACCAAGGTGAGCATTTCCCATGGAAATGAGTGGTCATAGTATCTTAATCCCATGAATAAATGCAGCATTGCAACTTTCATAAATTATGTGAATGATATGGATAACAAATTTACTCAACGTTCAGATTTCATGTGTTAGCAGCAGATTCTGATTCATCAGGCTAGGGTAGGTACATTCAACGAATATTCAGGGTTAACCCGGCAGCACAATTTTACGAAGCTCATCAGCTGAATCTACACTGGAATGGTATGTAAATCTGCTTCTCAATCCACTACCAAATCATTTGCTAATTTCTACCATATCAATACTGGCTACATCAAATGTAAAACACGTTACAACACCAAAAATTCACACGCATTGCACAAACTCAGGGCCAGATACAATACATCGGATTCATCTCAAGTCGGTTTTACAGCGGAAATTTGCTCCCAGGTCACGTGGTCTCAGGAACAAGATAGAGGGAGAAGCCCGGCATAGTGATCTGCATAAATTAAAAGCGACCACCAAATATAATTCTCACATCAGTTTTAATAACGAAATAGGTTTTACTATTCACGCTACTGAAATAAGTATACTTAAACTTACGAATATCAGCAAATTGCAATACGCTTTCTAATTTATGTCGAGACTGCACTCAGCTCTACGGTATCTGGCAGCCGACAGATGACTGCCAGATGACAAATTGGCGCTGTAGTTAAATTAGCGAAGGATGCGGTTATAAGCCAACTTCCTGAGCAACGTTAGAGAAAATGATAACAAAAGTACACTTAATCGATGTCATCCAAGTTTATGAATCCATACCTGATACTGCCGAGATGCTCACGCTGCACAACTAATAAATAATCACAACACACCCCACGAGTAGGACGCTCGTGCACCGACTGATTTGTTGCCTGCCGCGTACTGGGATATAGGTTTCGGAATATAAAATGATTTAAGGAAAATTATACTAAAACAATCAGTCTAAAATCGTTTTATTCTCACCACCAAGAAACAAGTTTTGTCAATGAAAAAGCTGAGAAAATTGAGTGAAATCAATTTTTGTTAATAATAAATGTTCCTTGATGTACTTTTTTAGTTCATGTCTGGAATGTTTAGTTGAAGCAAGGAATGACTTGGAAGGATGAAAAGCGACTAGACAGTAGAGCAAATTGCCGCTGTAAAACCGACTGCGCCCACACGAAGCTTTTGATATATATATGGAGTATTTTTCTTTCCCGATTTACTTTCAATTCGAAATAAAAGGAGGAAGCACACCAGGATATATTTCATGTGTTCTTCTACAATTTGTTTTTTTAAACTTTACATTTGATAACGAAAATTACAGAACATTGTTTGTATTATTAGTATTTCGTGGTATCCTAGTGCTGTGTACGTTTACAAATTCAACTTAAAGCCAACAACGTATACTTTATGAAGTTATGCAACTGAACAGAATTTCTAGTCATCACGCTTTTTGCCGTGAAAAAAATGATGGTTGCATGCATCAATGATGGATGAACATATGTAGTTCAGGTAATATAAAATTATAGTATTAATTTGCAGGAATACTCAACACCACTATCTTTCACCCTGTGACATTTCTGGTGTCCAAGGCCCTATACAAGGCAGGTATATTTGGCTGATGTGGGGATCTGCTCAGGTTGGGACTGGAGTGCACCATATCAATATTGAATATATACACATTGGGCATGTACCAAGCTACCTAGGTAGGTAGGTAGGTACCTAGGTAAACGTAAAACTACTGATGATATGGGTGAGCAGCTGAAGGTAATTGTAGTGTGTATCTCCACAATTCCAGTGGTAATAAAATGATTGTTGTGCCCTTGACTGGATTGTATGCAGGTTTGACAATGACTAGAAATTAAGAGAATGGAATGACTCCAGTTTAAGCTGGAAATACTTGTGCTTGGCATTGATGTGTGCATCAGTATGACATTGCTATTGTTGATTAGTTGCTTTGCATTAAAAAAAAAAGACAATTTGGTTTAATTGGTTTATCAGCATCACCTAATCTCAACATTTTATGATGGAAAGTTGTGGTTGCAAAGTGAAAAGAAATCTCACTATTTTATTTTGCACCAACTTTCATTTTACAACAATATGTGGAGAGTCGGTCCACTATCCAATCCAAATCTGTTTCTCTTCAGTACAAAAATTGCTTCTTTGCATCACCTATGTTTTCTAAGTAGCATGGTGTGTTTCAATTTTTTTATACAGCTTTCTTCTCATAAGCATACAATTAGCAAAGTTATTGGGGGGGCCCAAATCAACATTGGTGGGGCCATGGTCCCCACAAAAGGATGCAAATTGACACCCCTGGCGTAAGCTAATCTCGACATTTTATCATGTAAGTTGTGCTTGCAAAGTTAAAGGAAATCCAACTCCTTTGTTTTTTCCACAACATTTTCAATTTTGCAGCACAAGGTGGAGAGTCAATCCACTATCCAATCCAAATTTGTTTCATTTCAGCACAAAATGTGCTGGCTGGTATGAACTAAGTTTTGTAAGAAGCATGGTGTTTTTCTTTTTTTTCCTTTAGCTTTCTTATCATAAAAACAGCATAGGTTATTGGGGGGCCGAAATCAACATTGAGGGGGCCAAGATCAACATTGGTGGGGCCATGGCCCCCGCAAAAGGAAACAAATCGACGCCCCTGCCTCCCATCATACCCATTGTGCTACCATAGACAATCTCATCAGTATCACATCCCGAAGGAAGGTGCTGAATCCACTGCTAGGTACACCCTATATAAAGTTATAAAGCGTTTAGACTTAATAAGAGACTCACTTGCTATTGCATAACACACTCAACAATTACAAACTCCTCCCAACTCCCAACTCCTCCCTGTCGATCAACCCTCCCTGGAATACAGAAAAACAAGCCCCCTATTCTTATAATGATTGTCGATGCCGTTTTTAAAGATGTTCAGTGGGTTGCTACTGACAATGGTTCCTGGCAGCTGGTTCCAGTGTTCTACTACCCTGTTGGTGAAGAAAGACTGTCTTAACCTTGTCCTGCTGTGATTAACTTTAATTTTGAATTGATGACCTCTAATTGCATCATTTCTGTTAAATTCAAACATTTCCCTGAGATATCCCTGTTCCTGACCATGAACAAATTTAAAAACCTCAATGAGATCTCCTCTCAGCCTTCTATATCTAAGTGAAAACATATTCAATTTCTTCAATCTTTCCTCATATGCCAGGTTGCCTATACTATTAACCATTTGTGTTGCCCTCTTTTGTACTCTCTAAAAGCCAACAATCTTTCTCATAACTAGGGGACCAAGCTTGGACACAGTATTCCAAATGTGGCCTGACATATGCACAGTAAAGCTTCCTGATGACCTCCTCACTTTTGTATGACACATTCCTCTGTATTGCCCCAAGCATTCTTAGTGCCTTCTTCCTGGCTTCTTTGGTCTGTTCTGATGCCCCCAATTTTGTGTTCAAAATAACACCTAAGTCCTTCTCCTGCTGAGTCACAGATAGTACTTGGCCACCCATCAAGTATGGAGCCTTCATATGCTGCCTACTTACATGCATGACTTTGCACTGATCAAAATTAAACTTCATTTGCCATTTTTCGGACCAATTCACTAGCTCGTCTAAGTCTTTCTGCAGCAAAACCTGCTCATTGTGCCCTGTTATTGCCCTAAAGATCTTCAAATCATCCGCAAATTTCAAAACCTTACTGCTTAGGCCACATTTAATGCTATTCACATATATAATGAACAATAGTGGCCACAGTACCGACCCCTGGGGGACTCCACTAAGAACATTTTGCCATGATGACTTTGTACCATTTAGCATCACTCTCTGCTGTCTATCTGAAAGCCACAACTCTATCCATTTTAGGATGCTACCTGCAATACCGATCGCTCATCCGTTCAAAACTCGACTTTGGCTGTTTTATCTACGGCTGTGCCAGTGATTCCAACAAACGTATGCTCGACACTGTCCACCATGCCGCCTCGCGTATTGCCACAGGGGCAGTCCGCACTTCTCCGACTGCAAGCCTTCTCGCATATGCTGATGAAGCTCCGCTCGCCGTAAGACAAGACAAACTTGGACTACGGTATGCGTGCAGGGTGAGGAAATTTCCTCTAAATCCAGCATATCAGGCCTTGTTTGCCCACCGTACGCTTGCGCTGTTCTGTGACGGACGTGGCAATATACTACTTCGTTTCTGCGTGAAGTTGCGGGTTACAAACATGGGACAGAACAGGAACACAACTCCACGATATACATCCAAAACACGAACATTGGCACACCATCAATCAGAACACCAGACTCAAAGAAAGGATACCCACAAGACTTCGCATCCGACACACAGCACTCACACACTCCTACCTCATTCTAAAACAACCACGACCTCAATGCACAACATGTCACCGAATACTTACAATCAAACACATTCTCATATACTGCACCAAGTACAACAACCAAAGACAACACATCACAAACTACTGCACCATAAACAACCTCCCACTAAACCTCACCACTCTTCTCAACGATGAACATCCAACATTACACGAACATGTCTTCCACTTCCTTTCAACAACACGCATATTGGATCAACTGTGAAGGGGGAAAAAAAGAAAGAAAAAAAGGAAAATAGGAACAAGAGACATGGGAAAAAAATCAAAACATGTGTACACGTACATATATGACGGAAAAATACATGATCCCCTAAGTGCCTATATGTTTTCTTGCAATGTTCACTCCAAACGGCAATGACCCCCCCCCCGTCTGCACCCTATACCCCAAGCAGCACCGTCAGGACTGGCTTCACTTCTCGACATTCTTCACTACTGCGCCTTCTTCAGCATCAGAACAACCTACAGCCTCAACTTCAGGACAGCCCATCACACCTCTACCCAGCTCTACTCTGTTACCTTCAAACTTCGGCACCTTACTTCAAGTCAACCTAACCTATCCTATTCCTTCTCCCCCCGACTACGTCGTTCCATTAACCCGCCACCACGTTCATCTACACACTACCGGAGACAGCCGACATCACCACACGGTGGCAGGCTGGTAAAACTCTCACACACACACACACACACACACACACACAAGTTGCGGGAGCTGGCAGAGGGCAGAGGGCAGAGGTATCCAAATGAGCAGTTTTACAAGGATTGAGCCACTGCCCGTTACCCCTTGGGAATTAATTCAGCCGTCGGTAGACACAACACTGTCGGACACTCGTAAGGATAAAATTACCCCGGAAATATTTCGGATGAAGAGTCTTGGAACATGTTCACGCCTATCATTCATGTACTCTCACATACACCGACGGTTCGAAAACTAATGATGGCGTGGGCTGTGCCTTTGTAAGTGGTGCCACGATCCGATCGTTCACGCTGCCTCCTCACGCAACGGTTTACACGGCTGAACGGTTTACACGGTTTACACGGCCATCACGAAGGCCATGTGTTTCATCGAAATAGGGAACGTCGATCACGTAATACTCTTGGACTCTCTGAGTAGCCTTCTAGCGCTAAAACAGTTTTATCCTCATGATCCTGCCGTGCAGGATGTTGTATTGCGTATAACTATGCTTAAGGGAGCCGGTGAAAATATGACCCTCTGCTGGATACCAAGTCATGTTGGAATACGGGGGAATGAGCTAGCTGACCAAGCAGCAAAACGTGCTGCGCGGAGTCGGTGCACCCATTCGCTTCCTCTTCCCGCGACACACTTCAGCCAGACAATTAATACATTCTTCCAGGACAGGTGGCAACAATTTTGGGACTCGATCGGCGAAAACAAACTAAGAACTATCAAGCCAACTCTGGGGTGTTTGAAATCATCATCAAGAACTTCCCGGAAGGAAGAAGTGATGCTCGCCAGGATACGAATAGGTCATATATGCTGCCCACGGCTACCTGCTACGAAACGAGGACAGGCCGATGTGTACTCGCTGTGATAGTCCACTGACATTGAGGCACGTTCTTCTGGTGTGCCCCTTATTCTCAGCGCAACGACGACGATTCTTTGAACGAGAGGTATCCACGCTAACGATGGCAGGTCTTCTAGGTAATGGATCACACATGGTTCATACTGGACGGTTATTCGAGTTTCTCTCGCAAGTGCGTTTTGATGTTGTTTACCCGGGGAAATCTTAGATACCTCGTATTTCATCCTGTATTTCACCCCGTGATGTCACTCTAACTGATTTTCGCTTGCTTTTACTGTTTCTCTGTCTCACTGATGTTACTTCCATTCCACTGTTTCACTGATGATGTTACTTCTATTTCACTGTTTCACTGATGATGTTGCTTGCATTTCACTGTTATGTTATGGGCGCTGCATGACCGACGCAGTCGATGCGCCCCTAAACTCCAATAACCAACCAACGGATGGGGGGGGGGGGGTTGAGTACTCCGAAGATCCAGCGGACATTTTACGTCCAATGGGAGGAGTCAGACCAAAAGTTCCTCTTTCATCCCTCTGCTCCCATTCCAATATCCATCCCATGTCAACATCCCTGTCCTTCACCCAGCCCTGCAACACCAACCCTTCCCTCCATGGACAGGCAGATCAACTTCCCGGGTCTATCCGCTCAGTTTTATCGAGGTAATCGCACCCCTTCGGTCCATCCCCCGAGTCTTGGAGGTTGAGGTCCAAGCCTCATGGTGCCAGTTGTGGTGGGGACCAGCACGCCTCTTTGGTCCTGATATCCCGGAGGGGCGGGCGGACGGGCCAGGTGACAGATCGCTTCGAACCGGGGCCTGGGCTCTGGCCTGGTGCCTGCTGGCATGGCCGGCCGGGGTCAAGGGGCGGCCGGCGCTGTAGCGCGGCTGGGATGGTGAGCCTCTCTCCCGGCCGTGCGAAAAGCACGCCTGCCCCGTATAGCGTATTCTA
Source organism: Ashinkailepas kermadecensis (assembly GCA_034440615.1). Taxonomy (NCBI): domain Eukaryota; kingdom Metazoa; phylum Arthropoda; class Thecostraca; family Neolepadidae; genus Ashinkailepas; species Ashinkailepas kermadecensis. The sequence continues at coordinate 39,343 of JAOTOM010004303.1, read as the reverse complement.
CGTTACCTTAGTGTAGGTTTGGTTAGGTTAGGTTATTTTATTTTTTCTATGATTTGTCTATTCACTTTCAATTCTTGGATTCTTGAAATTGGAATTTGATGCAGAAAAGTCAACAGACAAGTCAAATGCAGCCAGGCGTATCGTGTCTCTAGTGATCCTGAAGGTGAACAGCGGAACCGGCCAACGTTGGTGCCCATCATTCGGCGATTCTCAGCGAGCATTTCGTTGATCCGTCGGACGGCGCTATCCACCAAGCTACTAACCACACCCAGAACATTGAGCTGCTCTGGCGAGACGTGAAAAAGTGGGTGCGGCGACCGTGTATGCAGTGCAGGTATTTGCGGCAATATCTCGGAAGGTATTGTTCTTGAAGGAATTCCGCGGTCGCGAAATTCATAGCTTCCTTCTCGGAGCATCGAGGCTTCATAAGCCGCAGTCCGAGTGCCGTGCTGGTCAGTCCGACAACACTATGAGGTACAAACGGACGAGCAACAGCCCGGACCATCCCATTAAGGTATGCAAATGTTTGGAACGTTAATTCGTAAAATACCGTTAGTATCGTAGCGCATGACCTGTACCATGTCTATGACGTCATCAATTGCATCGACCGCCGTTCTTTGTCTCCCTCATTCCGCATATTCCGTGGAATTTTGCATATTTCGTATTTCGTATTCTTGCATGTTGCATATTTCGTGGAATGCAGCCGCGGAGCGTTCTGTGAAACTTCGCGCCGTATTACTGATATATATATATCAGTAATACGGCGCGAAGTTTCACACATCTAGTTTGTTGGTTGCGTACACCAGCGGCCTGCGCACCTCTTCAGTGAATGCAAGTCGCAGGCGTCTCCGTCACAGGCAGTGCCAGGTTGCCGACCCTTGCACTATCGAGATAGGTCAAGCATAACTAGTACAACCGAGTCGGGTCACGGAGCCCACCGCGGCGACCCGGCCGGCCCGGCCGTGTCGGTGGACCAACCACGTGACGCCAGCCAACCACACAGTACCGGCTCTGTGACACTAACAGCAGACACCTGAGCCAATGGCTGCTGACGGAGCGTTCACGGTAGAAGTGGAAAATGCCCAAAATGTTGGGGCCGAAGCCCGAGAGCGGCGGGTTTGATGCGACCAAGCCCGTTTGGGGACCTGCCAAAATTCACTGGAACTTTTAACCGGTTACCTTTTGACTGATTTTCATTTCATTTTGTTAAATTAGGCGCTTCGGCCTCCTAAGACCATTTCGCGCCGTTGATAAAAAGTCACAACGTATTAAATCGTTACAGTCAATTTATAATTCCTGGAATAAGTTGGTTTGTCGTAGAAAAATGAAAAGAAGTTTGATAAGAAACGGGTGATCATCCCCCAACAGTGAGGGCAAAGAGAAAGGGATGTTATGTGCGTGGCAGTAATCGGTCAGAGGTTTTCTATGGTCATGATATTGCGGGCAGTGTAGTAATATATGTGGGATTGTAAGATGAGTGTTACATGATGGGCATGAAGGCCAAGGTGAAGCAGAATAAATAAATCGATGTGTGAGGTAAGCATGTCCCATGCGGATGCGCGATAGGACTTTTTCTTCGTGGCGGTTGATTTGGAATGATGGTGTCCGGATATCGACGACTGGCTTAATGTTCGGTAATTGTGTATGGTTTGTGTTTTGTGTCCATGTTTGGTTCCAAAAATACCGAATGTTCTGTCGTATTGTTGATTTGATGGCTTCAAAATGTGGTGGGATTTCTGTGATATGTGGTAATTGTAATGATTCTTTTGTGAGATGATCTGCTTCCCCGTTTCCTGGGATGCCGCAGTGACTGGGCACCCACAGGAAACGGACCTTCACGCCCATCGAATGAAGTGTTCCTTGTGCTTCATAAATAGAAATAGAAATCGAAATGGCAATGATGTGAAAAGGAAAGTGACGAAAGAGATTGTAAAACAGATTTGCAGTCCGAACAAATGACGACGCTGCGCATGGGGTGACAGAGAAAACGGTTGCGAATACAACGGTGGGCAATGAGGATGGCATGTAATTCAGCGATGAAAATTGATGTTCCGTCTGGTAATCGATGTTGTTTTTGTATGTTTGACTGACGAACCTTTTGATAATACATCTTTTTCCAGCAACATGGATTTTCCGTCAAATTCAAGTGATATGGGCAGTTCACATCACCATCCAAGACCTCGTTCATTCCTGGAAGATGAATTGAAACAAGCCCGTTATTAAGACACTTCTTGCATTGGAATGTATGAATAACAACATGGTGGACACAAAATAAGTCTTAAAAGAACAGGTAATACGAATTAACTTCCTCAATATAAGAATAACAAAATTAAGAGTAAAACCACCCATGTTTGACATACGTCAACCTAATATAAGGAGGACGCAGCGGCTGGTGCCAAGCCGCAGATATGCGGCTTGGCACACTGGCAGATCTAGGTGGGCACAGGTGCCATGCCCAGCACTCAGAGGCCGAGAAAAAACGTTTGCACTAAAATGATGCATTCTCTAAATCAAAAGGCATTTGATGATAAAAGTATTATCTTAAACGGACTTATCCAATGTTAGCTGGTCGAATCCAAAGAGTTTTTCGAAGTCGGAGAAAAATATAATCTCCAAACCGGCCGAAAACCAGTCTTCTGGATCCGATGTGGCTAGGCATAAGCTGACTCCAAAGGAAATATGATCAGGAATTGTTCCAGCTTACGAGTAAGGGAAAGTTACTATCTGCGTAGCACAAGTGGTGGATAACCGCACCGTAAATCGTGCTGCGATCGCGCTGAAAGAGAGACAGATGGTCGCCAGTACCGCTTCAGGCAACGACATGAGACCGATTACGTCGACGTGTTTTGAAAGTGAATCAGTCGAGCAGATCGTTCGGGAATGTGCATCTGCAGTAGACCCAGCATTAGTAATGAAGTGAGAATGGTAGTCGAGGGAGTTAGTTACGAGCGAGAGCGAAACTTGAACAAATCTATTTCCGTGTATTGTAGTGGCCAGTTTTTCGTCATGCGGAATTTTGTGGTGAGCGGAGATCGGCGCTCCCAAAAGGAAGCGAGTGCATTTGAGTATAAAACTGAATTTGTGACATGAAGCATTATGCGGATATTACCAGTTCACATCGTAAGCTATTCAATTATTACACTGGAGAACAAAGTTTATGTTGCATTGATACCAGCACTTGTTCCGACCTAGTTTGAGTGTGCTGAATTCAAATGTGAAGTTAGTTTTTCTCTGCAAGCTCTATATTTTTTGCAATTCAATATTTCCATTTTTCGCTTAGGTGCATCACAAGTTTGAAAGATGGCAAACACATTTATCCATTAACATATATTTCATCATAAACATGATAGGTGATTCAGAACAATTGATAAGGATGGAATATAAAGTTCAAATAGGTCCTCTTCAGGCAAGAATTTACGCTTGTAGCTCTTGCGTTTGTGGACATCCTCAGGGCAATCCCGTTTGATGCTCCAGCAGTAGTCTCCCATCATATGTTCGTCCCATCGTCTTGATAGCTCTCTTCCATCATCCTGAGGTCTTGATGGAAGCGCCCTCCCTGTTCATCACTGACAGCCCCAAGGTTTTCGGGGAATTGATCAAGGTGACTATTCGGGAAATGGAGTTTGACACTCATGTTGCACCCAAGATCGCGAAAAGCTAACAGCATTCTAGTAACCAGAACCTCATAGTTATCTGCCTTTTTGTAACCAAGAAAGTTTTACCAAGTAACCAAGAAACCAAAACCAAGAAACTATATGTTGGAAACATTCACCAACACCACCCAATGCCTTCACGAACTGTTTCATCAGGCCGAGCCTGGTATGAAGTGGGGGAAAATGATCTCCTCTCGGCTGACGATTGGGTCATCCACAATGTTTTGCATGCCTGCTTCCAGAGTTTCACGGATGTGCCACTCCTTCCGGGTCCAGTGTTTCTCTCGAGCTCGGCTGTCCCACATGCAGAGAAAGCATGGAAACTTCGTGAAGCCTTTCTGTTGACCAAGGAGCAAGTTGACCATTTACAGGTCCACACAAATGATCCAGTTGTGCTCGTGATATTTGAGGAAGTCAATGACAATTTTAATGTCATTATGTTGTTCTCGCAAATGCACTGAGTGGCCAACTGGAACCGCTCCATAAATATTGTCATTGTGCAAGAAAACACACTTGAGGCTGCGCTTAGAGCTACCAAGAAATCATCCCCATTCTGTTGCACTGTACGAGATAACACCTAATTGCCTGAGAAGACGTGGGATATCGTGGCAGTAAGCAAACTGCTTGTCTTCTGAAGAAAAAAAAGTCCGTAAAAATCTGGTCCTGCTTTCGGAAATATGAAACTTTTTTAGATCGGTCAAGTAGATGTTTTTCTTGCAGCCTGGAGACTAATACTTCAGCTGCTTTCTTGGAGAGCCCCAAATCACTCACTAAGTCATTAAATTATGGTTGGCTAAACTGCTGAGGGGCTGATGACTGTTTGGTATCAGATGAGGAGGCTTCTGATTCTGAAACCATTTTTTGAAGCTCGTTGTCACAGCCCTCGTCACCTTCCTGATCATGTTCACTGCCTTCACCTTCAGATGTGGCAAAACCATTAAAAACTGGAACCGGGAGTTCATCAGAGTGCGGAGTAGGTCGAATTGCTGAGGGAATACTGGGATAGGAGGGAATACTGGGAGGGAATACAGTCTAGCCAGCGCAGCGCCACGGGCCGCACGCGCTGCTGGCTCTTCCCGCCACAGCCACCTACCCGAGTGCAAGTTCCGAGTGCAAGTGCAATTAGTAGCTGTGCAGTAGCGAAAGTGAGCAAGAAGGTGTGAGAATGGGAGGGAGTGCTGGTTGCGAGAGTTGGTCAAGAGTGAAGGTGTGAGAACGGGAGTGAGTTCAGATTAGCACTAGCAGCCAAGTCGTGCCGTGAGTTGAATTCGTCTCCGCCGTCTATCACCTACCTACCGATTGGTCAGTAGTTCCGTTTCTTTCACTGCAAGATGCCACCGCGTTACATCACCCCGCGTCCTATTGAAACTCTTGTATCTGCTCTACTCTTTCTACATGCCGTGCATGTCATCCTACAAGCCGCCCAGCCCGCCGATCGGCCATGGAACCGTCAGTTAGCAGCACCAGCAGCGGCCGCGGGAAGCTTCGCGGGCCGGCCCATAGATGGCACCAGGCACCGTCCACCAGCTGACCCGCCACTGCCCGTTCCGGCCGGCGCGCCGGACGACCATAGACCGGGTGCCGATGGCAGAGGCGCGTCAAGATCCAGGAGGAGGGGGCGTCGAGGTGGAGTCAACTGGGCTCAACATGGCGACGTTGACGGAGACCGGCTCATTATCGGCCAGCTCAACGCCCAGTCGATGAAGCGTAAACTTCCTGAGATGAGAGTCGACATGCACGGTGTTTACGCCTTTGACATCTTGGCTCTCTGCGAGACGCACATTTCGCCGAACGAATCAGAAAGACTACTCACGGTGAGCGGCTACCAGTTATTTAAAAAAGATCGTCCCGAAGATACCAAGCTAGCCAGGGGTAAGGGCGGAGTCGCTATTTATGTACGGGACAATTACCGTTGTGAACTTATAAATGGTCCGGCCAATAACGATGGTTCAAATTTAGAAATTTTGTGGGTGCTTGTACATATAGATAAGAGACAATCGGTGCTCATAGCTTCCGCTTACCGAGTTCCAGACACAACTCCCAGGCAGATAGCTAAGGATATGGATGATTTGGAAAACAATATACAGTGCATGCTCGCTCGTCATCCGCGTTCTACGCTTGTCATTGCCGGTGACCTAAATAGGTGTTTGTTGCGAGCAGCACGTAATAGACGGCAGGAACTGGAGCATTTGTTTGGTATCTACAACATTTCGATCACCAATCGGACGGTCCCAACATATAGAACTTCGGGTAGTTTGCTTGATATAGTTGCGACAAATAGGCCAGATCTCGTGCGGCGTGCGGGTGTTACTAGATGCCATTATGGAACCCCTCATGATTTTACCCGTGTTATTTTAGCTCATGAACCACGTGATGTTCCAAAATCTACGTATGTCGTCAAGCGACTGTTCAATAGAATTGACCGCGAAGCTTTTAACATTCGTTTGTATGATTTTGATTGGTCTCAAGTGTACAATGCCGTCACTCCCGATGATAAATGGTCCGCGTTCCGTCATCTGTTTGTATTTAATCTTGACCTAGTTGCGTCTTTGCGCCGAGTTCCCGCGCAGCAGAAGAGAGCACCCCCGCTGTCAGCTGACACGCGCCGACTACTGCAGCGCCGCAGTGCGGCACTCTCCGGAAACGACCGCGCAGAGTACGGCAGGCTCAATAGGCAATGTAGTTCGGCTATCCGTAGTGATTGCGTTTCTCAATACACTGGAGAGATCAACAGGGGAGGGAGAGGCAGTTTGTGGCGTGTGCTACAGCCAGTAATAGGGTCCAAAAAGAGTAAGAATTTCATTCCGAACATTTCACCACATCAACTGAACGATTACTATGCTTCGATTGGGCCTGCCACCTCCAGGAGCGTGCCGCCTGCCACGGTCAAGGTTTCCACGCTGCTGCCCCGTGTGACGACGAACGCGTTTAAAGTTTATCCTATTGATTTCAACACTTTTTGTATGACTCTAGGTACGATGAAAACTTCTAAAACTACAGGACTAGATGGTATTAGCGTTTCTATGCTTCAGACTTTCTTTTATGGCATCGGATATCCCCTTCTAGACGTGATAAACTCCAGTCTCGTCACCGGTCGCGTTCCAGCAGTGTGGAAGCACGCCCTTGTCACGCCAATCCCCAAAACCAAGGTAGTTGTGGCGCCATCCGACACACGACCCATTTCGATACTTCCGGCCATCACAAAAATCGTAGAACGTGTTGTGCAGAGACAGCTTTACCAGTACATTGAGGAAAATTACTTGCTTTCGGACGCACAACACGGTTATCGAAAACAACATTCTACCGAATCAGCACTTCATGTAATCACCGACACAGCACTACGAGCAATGGATCGCGGTGAAATTTCGATTATGGTACTCCTAGATCTCTCAAAATGCTTCGATGTCGTCCCACATTCCAAATTACTCGAAAAACTAGAAGCCATGGAATACATACGGACTGGTTCCGCAGCTACCTCGCCGGCCATACACAACAGGTGCAGATGAGCGGACACGAGTCCGGCGCGGGCCGGTGCAGGGCCGAGCTGTACAGGGGCGCAGCCGGATGCGTCTGTGGGGCTGGGGGAGGCAACCTCTCAAAAACTCAGGCCATCAAAACTGGAATTTTCCAGGGGGGAGCGCTTTCTTGTATTTTGTACGCGCTGTATGCTAATGATCTGAGCATGTGCATCGGCGACGACGTGACTACCGTGACGTACGCTGATGACTCATCTCTGATCATTGGTGGCAAAAAGCGGGACTTGAATTTAATCATCCAGCGCATGGAAGCCGCCCTCAGCTCTGCCTACCAATGGTTCTGCCACAATGGCATGAAGGTAAACACCGCGAAGACGCAGATGGTTGTCCTCGGCACGCAGGCCATGCTCCGTAACCTACCACCGGTCACTCTAAATTTTTGTGGAACAACTATTTCGGACTCACGAGCTGCAAAATGTATCGGCCTCACCATCGATCGTCACCTCACCTATCAGGCTCACATTGACGGGACTGCCAAAAAAGCAACAGGTATTCTCATGGTCCTAATTCATGCGCGTCATGTCATACCACATTCGGCTCTAAAACTCATAGTAGAATCGTTAGCAGTATCAGTTGTCCGATACTGTATCTCTGTGTATGGCTCGGCAGGCGTGACACAGGTGCGACGCGTGCATAAGATAATTAACTTCTGCGCGCGAGTAGTGACTGGGAGGCGGCGTTACTCCCACATCTCTGATGCGCTGGAGCAGATGGGCTGGTTGCGCGCGTGTCAGCTGACCACCTACCATACTGTCTCTTTTCTGGAACGTGTACTAGTGTCAGGGCAGCCCGCCACCCTCCGTGCGAGCGTTGGTCCCCGGGGCCGGGAATTGCACGGGCGCGAGACCAGACGCGCCGACCATCTAACCCTCCACCAAATAAGGACGGAGTCGGGTCGCCGGAGGCTGTGTTACCGGGCTGTCCTGGCACTTAATGAGACGGGACTCGCTCCCGGAATTCCCCAATTCAAGGTGAAATTGAAGGCGGTGATTTTGGCAACAGGGGATGGTGTGACGTGACGGTCAACTCTGTGGTGCGGCGAGGCTGTTGCTGTTTATGTGTGTATGTTTTTATGGTGTGTTTTTATTTTTAATTGATCGTACACCTACTTTCCATTTTATCGCTTTTAGTATTCGACGTGGCATTGTGAAAAACCGTTTTCCTAACCATGTGAATTGGACCTTTGCCGAATAAATGAGTTTGAGTTTGATAGGAGATCTTACGCCGGTTTTTCTTGCCGACGCCCTTCGTGTTGACCAGGCAAAAATAGCAGTTGGCTGTTTGGTTTTGGGGTTCTCGCCAAACCATGGGAACTCCAAAAGGCAGACCCTTTCGTTTTCCTTTTGTCCAGTCACGAAGTATTTCCTCACGATTATGACACACAATATGAGGAGCCCATTTCTTGTCTTGGTCTCCAAAGGGAACTTCAAAATATGCTTTATAGGCACGCGTCACAAACGATGTTGTATTGCGCCTTTGAGTCGAAGAAGTGTGTAGCAGCCGCATACATAACAGGATACATCAAGATTCTTTGCACATTTATGTCTACTTGAAGAAGCCATGATATCAGATCTGAAACGAAGAAAACCAGATGTTTTTTGTGAATCTATAATATATCTCTATAATCCAAAATTAGCAATAAAGATAAAGGAACTTTCTGTTTGAAAAAAATAGCATAATTAGTATAAAGTTAGGTTAGGTTAGTGTAGGGTAGAGCTAAGCCTAGTTCTCAAGGTATCCATAGTGTAAATGGCAATGGGTGTTTAATTTTTTGAGAAAATCACAAGTTTCAAATTACATGAAAACTGAAGCATGTAGAGGAAAACCGATTTAAGAGTTCAAATTAGCGATGAAAAGAATGCATAAAATCAGTTAAGTTGAAAAAAATGTCATGCAACATAAAATAAGAAGAAAGGGGGGGGGAGCAGGCCCGTAGGCGCGCATATGGCTAACAGCAACATGTGATACTGAAAAAGAACTATCATCGCGGTATAAGTACTTACAAATTCACACTTATCGCTGGACTTGGAACTCTTTGCACGACCGATGGACTCTTTTGTAATGATAGGTTTATCTTCTTGGTGCGAGTGAATTTCTTTAACTTCCGCCATGTGCGTGTGTGGGGGGGGCGGGTGCAAACTCATTACATCCTCACTAATGGTATGTGGTGTGGCCTAGTTTCCATGATATAGAACTATACGTTTTTAAGATGTCCCCCGTTGTAAATGTTTACGATGTTGGTGAGCAGAAAGAATAAGCAAGAACGTAGCTTACTTGCTGGCCCATAGCAAAAGAAGTCTCATTATTGATGCTGGAGAGGATGAGAAACAGGAAAGACAGGTGATCGCTGGTTGAAAATTATTTGATCCGGTCTGGGGCAGACCAAAATTGGCAGACTGACAGACTGGGGCAAAGAAAAACGCAATAAATACAAATGCATGGCATTGTGTTCGTCCTCAGGGCCTAACTAAAATACATAGATGATCAGTCACCTCAATCATCTCTGTAGTACACATCGTGCACCATAGAATATTGAAACGAAGTCCTACAGCTACATCATGTGGCACCCGGCTGAAACGGAATTTAAGCGCTTATATTGGGGACCAACAATTCAGTGCAAAATAGCTGACAGATGACAGCACACGGCACCTCATAAAGCCAACGTGTTCAGACTTAAGAGCCACAAGAGCACATCCTGAATTCAATTCGATGATTAGTTTTCTTCTTCCCACGCTTTTTGGTGGCTAAGAAATCCGGATAACCGCTGAGCTTTGATGCACCTCATCTCCTTGGTTAAATACTCTCCCAGATTGGCTATCGAACTGAGGATCTAGTTAGGTGTTCTTTTTTTTTACCTTACTGTTTTTCTTTGTCTATGGATGTGATTTAGGGCTCCAGCTAATTTTTGTTAAGGGGCGGGCACATTTTTTTTTTACTCTGGGTCTTTTTTAGTTTTGTTGCTTTTTGTGCACCGACGATGTTTTGTTTTGATGTATCGGAGCGCACCAGACGCTTTTAACGCACACCACACGCTTTGGGGTTGTGCTGATACCAGCACACGAGGACGAGTTTTAGAACGTTTTCTACTTGACGAGTCGCTATGTATTTTAAACACTGGAACGCCGACGCAGTTTACGCTTCCGTCTGGACAAACATCAGCTCTCGACTTGAGTATAGTGAGCCCACAACTGGTCGAGCATTTCACTTGGTCGGTGTCCGACGCCCGCTGGGCAGTGATCATTTCCCGGTGTAGTTGTCTTACCGCGATGGCGCGGTACTCGGTCGTCGTCCACAGCGATGGAATTTTCGCAACATTGAGTGGGATGAGTTCCAATCAGGAGTGAAAGCCAGACTCCCAACAGACCTTGAAGATCCGTCATTAACAATTGAGTCATTGACTTCAATTATAATTTACTCAGCCACAGCTTCCATACCAAGGACCTCGGGCACCCCCGCCGTATTCCTGTCCCATGGTGGACTTCAGAGTGTCGCCTAGCAATTCGAGCTCGAAGATGCGCCTTCAGGACGTTCGATCGTCACAGTACAACGGAATACCTCATAGCATTTAGAAGAGCCAAGGCATTGGCTCGGCGCACCATTCGAGCGGCAAAGCGTGTGTCATAGAGGACGTATTTATGGCTGCTGTGCCGAACTACACCGACGTCCGAAGTATGGGCTCGTATTAAGAGGATTTCTGGGCAATTCTCGTCACTTCCACTCCCGGTACTCATTATTGGAGGCCACATCACAGCTGATCCAGGCGAAGTAGCGAGTCGTATTGCTGACGTTATCGCAAGGCGTAGTGAACACACCAATCCAACATTTTTACAGTACCGTGCCCGTAGTCAGAGGAAGGAGATCAGTTTTACAACACCCGAACAACTTGTTTGCAATTTGCCGTTTACACAAGCAGAACTTACCTCTGTGATCAGTGATTTGAAATGTGTGTGTGAGGGACCAGATGGTGTGCACAACGAAATGCTGAAGCATTTACCAACGCCTGCAAAGCACGCTTTACTCGCCATCTACAACAGACTTTGGGATGTGGGATATTTCCACCAGCTTGGCGAAAGGCAATCGTCATACCACTATTAAAGCCTGGCAAAAGTGGCGATGACCCAACCCATTATCGTCCGATATCGCTCACATCATCATTGTGTAAGCTGATGGAAAGAATGGTAAACCTTCGCCTCAATTGGTTCTTAGAGACCCGGAACGTTTTAACCAACGACCAGTGCGGCTTTCGAAAAAAATCGCAGTACGATCGACCATGTCTTAAGGCTCGATACTGAGATTCGTTTGGCTTTTGCGAATAAGAAACATCTAGGAGCAGTGTTTCTCGACAGTGAAAGTGATTTTGATACCGCCTGGAGACATGGGATCTTGCGAAGCTCCATCAGTATGGAATCCGTGGATCTCTGGGTGTGTTTTTAGAGAAAAAAAACTTTATGACGGACCGACAATTTTTTGTGCGAGTGGGCAATCAGACGTCGGATTGGCTCCACCAGGTTGTGGGAGTCCCTCAAGGCAGTGTACTGAGCACTTCCCTCTTCTCGCTTCTTATAAATGACATTGGCAACTCACTTCCCTCGTCAATCGGAAGATCTCTCTTCGCTGACGATTTTGCGATCTGGTCTTGCAGCTTGTCAACTCCTCTCATGGAACGACAGCTGCAACTTACAATTTCTCGACTCGAAAAGTGGGGACATCAGAATGGTCTCAGGTTTTCCATAGCAAAAACGGCAGCAATTCATTTCTGCCGACGCCGAGGTAATTGTCCGGACATGACTCTGAAGCTGTACGGACAAATGGCTCGTTTTCTTGGAGTGTAGTTTGACCACCGTCTTTCGTACAGAGATCATATAAAAACGCTCCGTGACAACTGTTTAAAGTAATGACAATATTGAAGTGTGTCTCCCGTATGTCATACGATGCTGACAGAGAGACTGCACCTGCTCTACCGTAATCTCATTCGTTCTAAGCTTGACTATGCATGTTTTATATACGACGGGGCGTGTGCCACCACCAAGCGAATGTTAGACCCAGTGCACTATGCTGCGGTGAGAATAATTACTGGAGCATTTCGTACATCCCCAACGGTCAGCGTGCAAGCAGATGCTCAAGAACCGCCATTGTCCATGAGGCGTGAAATGCTCGGTGTCCGATACGCCTGCAAAATTTGACAGTTTCCGACACATCCAACATATCCAGCGGTGTTCTCCCGTGACATGCATGCGGTCCTTCGTGACCACGTTAGGAGAGAAATGCCTTACTGTGTTAGAATGAGGACGCTCCTGAGACAAATGGGACTTCGAATGCATGGAATTAGGCAGTATGAGCAAATAACTACTCCCAGTGGGAACTGGTCTCCCCTTCACTGACATCTCCCTCGCTGTCGAGAGAAAGCAAGATATGACAAAAGAGGAGCTACTATCACGTACATTAGAGCACATTTCTTCAGCATATCATGGTAACATCGTCACATACACAGGTGGTTCAAATACAGACACAGGCGTGGGTAGTGCTTTCGTTAAAGGATCGACCACAATATCTTTTTCCCTGCCGCCACACGCCACGGTCTTTACTGCCGAGTTGATAGCCATCAGCAAAACCCTTTCATACATCGAGGTCGACGACGAGGATATACATGTTATTTTGACTGATTCTCTGAACAGTCTTTCGGCCTTGCGCAGTTTTAACCAGCAACATGTCATTGTACGAGACATTTTATCGCAACTTACTTCGATGCATCACATGGGAAAACAAGTTTCACTTTGCTGGGTCCCAGCACATGTCGGAATACGTGGTAACGAGCTGGCCGATCAGGCTGCAAGGCGTGCAGCACAAGCACCAATTAGACGCGTGCTTCCACTTCCAGCCAGTGACCACTGCCCAATTATCTCATCATTTATTCTCAGACAGTGGCAGGGCAGATGGGACCAAATAGAGTTCAACAAATTAAAGCAAATCAAACCACGCCTAGCGCTGTGGCCCTCGTCCTTCAGCCAAACTGGAAGGGACGAGGTGACCATCTGTCGACTCAGAATTGGTCACACGCTAGCCATACATAGGTATCTTCCGGGCAAGAAAGGCCGAAATGTATTAGGTGCAATGCCGCGCTAACTGTGCACCATGTGCTGGTGGCGTGCCCAGCATATACGGAAGAACGTAGGCGTCACTTCGGATATGATGCTAATACTCTGAAGTTGGACGACTTGTTTCGAAGCTATTCCCGATTTATACACAACAGAGCGGTTTTGTGCTTCCTTGCAGAGATGGGATTTGAAGTAATATACACACCTTCCCAGCTGATAATTTGCTTCCCCAGATATGTTCTGTTAAGCGCTCTTCATATGTGACAATCTGATGTGTGATTAAGCAAGCTTGTTATGGGTGCAATATAACCCACTGGGGTTGACGCACTCTAAAACCCCAATAATCATCATCACCGGTAAGGTACAATAAGAAAATCACCACACAACCAGTGTATTGGCTATCCGCTGCAGTGCCCGGCATCATACAGCACCATCACACTTCCCTTCAACAGAGATACAGACCCAGTGCTCCACGTCTTTGACTAACCAGCTACTGGCAAACAACATGCTAATAATAGACACTTTTAGCTTGACAGCACAGATAGCATCACACTAATAACGCGCATTAACTTCCCTCGCAAAGCTCACAAATGGCCAACTCATCGAGCATATGACAATTGGACGTGCGGCATGCTGAACACTAACACATGCAACAGCCCTAATTGTTCTACCATTATCATGTGTTATAATACTACCTGCTCACTTCTTCCAATTGTGGCGGCACCTTCGTCTCTGCAGCGCCGACTACAACTTCCATATGGATCCTACGTGGATGATGCTTTCGATCAATTGGTTAGATCGCGATTATCGTCGGTATTCTTTTGAGGCCTGAGTCAAGTCACTTCTTCTGATTGCCGGTGTGGGAAAGCCCAGGGCAGACGATACTCTCGTGTCACCTCTGAAGATGGACTCCGTCTCCGCTCGGGTCGGTGCATCGTCATCGCATCTCAATCGCCGCAGATCACCACGTCACAGCTGTCGCCCGGATCACGTGAGCTCATAGCACCCACGGCCAGGTCACAGCTGTCACCCAGGTCACATGACCTCGTGGCATCCGTAGCTGGGTCATCACGGCATGACCGGCATCCGGGTCGCGAGGATTGGTAGCTGCTGGCCAGGCTGCCATGTCATGACCACCAGCTGGGGTCGCGCGTGAGTTGTCGGCCGCCACGCGGGTCACCACGTCACAGCCAGCGATCAAGTTCCGCCGAGTGCACAGGGACGACTGCACCGGTCAGCTGTTGTGTCAGCGGCTCCTCCGAGCCACCAGTCGGATGACCTGTGGCAATACGGAGATGGTCAGTCGGTACCGCCGGTTTAACTGTGACTAACGTTGTGACGGTCAGCCTCTAAGCATCCCCTACTCTGCTACAGTATGGGAGAGCCTGCTGTTCCAGTGGTTCATGAGGTGTCCACTCCAAGGGAAGCTCTGCACATCGCCATAGATTGCGCTTGTTTTTTTGTCTTCGGGTTTTCCAAGAAGCGTGGCTTTCTCCATTTGGGTTTTCTCAAGCTTTAGCCTTAACACACCTGCACATCCAAGGTTGGGCCCGAACGCCTACGGCTCGAACTGGGCACCAGGTCTGTACTTCTTTTTCAGGTCGCGGGTGGCCAGCGGAGCATGTCCGGAGGCTGTGATGCTGGCAAACCTCCAAATGTAACTCTATCTGTCATGCATGTTTCTCTGTATGCCATGTGTGTACTCGCCCTCTACGCCACCTTCCTAGTTTTCCAGCATCTCTCAACTTTTCTCTCTTACTTGCTCGATACCGCCGGATGCCACATACACCGGTTTCACGTAACTTTTTCCTAACGTAACTCATTTCTAGCGGATGGCACTTTGTCACTGCTAATGTATTGTTAAAGCTCATCTGCAGAAACCCTGTGAAAGCAATTGTGATCTGATTTCGTGGCATTAAGCATTAGGATGCGCTAAGTGCGTTTCATTGATGCCAAGGCGCACTGTGTTATATTTCTATTATAATACACCGTACATTCTATTATCAAATACAGATACCCTCGAACATCATGAACCTAGTGTCAGAGGATTGCTGTGGCGTTATTCTGCCACTGAAGCACTTGCAACGGCACATTGCGCCTGCGCTACGACCCAAGATCCAACACCCAATGTAGCGTTTCATTATTTGTATGCACGGAAGCACCTTGATGGTGCTCTAGGCACAGTTCTGAGACGGCGTTTTACATGTGGCATAGGCGGAGACATCCAGCACTGGTACAGTAGTTCGCGTTGCAAATGTAAAAGTGTTTTCGAAGGTGACTAAGTTCCATACACATTCGACCATTCACCATGGGCTTTGGGTCCATGGGCTTTGGTAAAAATGATGGGCCCAGACCGCTGATGCGGTTCCAGAGACCGCTGAGACATCTGACATCAGGGAACCATTACAATGCTACCAGGATACTCTTATTATGTCACTAGGATATCTTCTCAGGGAATCAGGCTCTCACAATGCTACCGGTTACCTGTGCTAACTAATGCCATCGAGGCACCCTTCTAATGTTGCCAGTCCACGCATGGCATGCACACTGCATAGGACACCTGTCAGGCGTTGTAAAGACGCCGCTCTGGTGATGCTACACAGCTCCAGATGTGCTTCACTGTAATGCCAGCATCAATTTACATCACTTTGAAAAAAAATGGGTGCGGCTGTTGCTGCCGAATATTAAGGTAGTTCCGAGCAGGCCGATCAACAGTCAGTTTTGCTACTCAAGCATTTTTGCTACCATTTGAATGCAAGAAAACCTGATTTGGAGTTAATTGCACCCGATGAAGCACATCAAGGTCTCCAAGTTCCTGGGATGTGCTCATATTCCAGAAATGCAGCAGTCACGGCAGCACATTGTGAAGAAAGTGAAATTGGGGCAGCCTGTCACGCACTCCGGCCGGCCATCAGCTTATGAGCTATGCGTGATTAGGGACCGGCTAGTGCCGGCGAGATGTCCTCTGAGGAATGCGGTGTGCCAGGCGTTTTTCTTTGTATGTCTTGCATTGTAGCAATGTGGAGGTTTCAATCTGGCTGCGTAGGTTTGCCATCGCAACGGAGCATTGCTAACCCGGCATTGACCGGACTCCTCAGCCGCACGACATGTACCGGGGGTGGCAAATATTCCCCCCCCCCCCCAGTTTATCTCAAGAACGGCTGGGCCGATTTTCAAAATTCAAACGGCAATCGATAGCGTCGGGGCGTGCAATCGCAGCACATTTGTATTAAAAGCATTTCTGGTTTAGTGTGGTAAAAATTCAAAAATGTATTGTTTGATCCAGTGTAGATCTTATGGGGGCTGCCCCGTCCACCTTAGTTGCGCCTCTTAGTCCGAGCCGCTTGCACAAGCCGCACACATGAGAACCGCGGCGCTTGTAGTCAGGCGCTTGCCAATCAGCCCCGTTACGCAGGCAGCTGCGCGGCTTTCGTAACGGCCGCTAATCCCTCGAACTAAAGCGAAAGCAAAAATTAAGGGGACCCCTCGCCCTCGAACCGCTACTGCCACTGTTGATGCCACAAACACCACCACCACCGACACTACCGCCGAACCGCACCGTGCCGCCAAACGGTCGTCTCGCTATCGCCGCCCCACCGCCGCGTCCAAGCGGCGGCTGGTGAACGCAGTACGCCTCACCTTTTGATAGATAATTACTTACAATTTGCCACAGATGTTCGTCGTAGTCATGTCTTGGACACATTATTTCGTTTCTTGGAAATTTTGTATCCAAAGGTAGAAATTTTGAAAGTATTCTCTTTTGAATATTATATTAATTTGGCATGCCTATATTTCAAGGTGGAAGATTAAAACAAAACAACGAGAGCACATCTTACTTACCTACTAATTATCTCGTGATTGCCATTGACCGATATCAAATATCTCCATTCGTTCGAATTGTATGTCAATTTGTGTGCACCGATGCGTTTTTGTCACAAATTGGCAAGCATGAGTCACTCTGACGTCACTCACACCTGATCTATCATAACCTTATAGTTTTTACTTTGGTAAGAGACGTATTGTTGATAATTCGACAGCTATTGAAAATTTCGTGCAGATCTCTCAACGCATTTTCACGTTATCGCAAATATTCGACAGGAAAGGCAGATTTGCCCCGCCATCCGGTTAATGCCGTGTTAATGCTGGTTTATGCTAAAGCGCAACGCACTTCGATTGTCACTTTCCGTTAGAATGCCATCGCTGAAGAAAATCAATCCCGTGATTTTGTCTGAAAGAGGAATATTGGGTTCCTTGTGCCGGACGTCTCAAGAACTCCACAGGGTTACGTTCAAATAACTTCAGATACTTTTCTGAGATCTCGGATGACAAAAAGGTGAAGCCATAGATCAATGGCATCTTATTTTTTTTATAGATATGTAGGTTCATGGCAACGCGTTTGATTAAAGAACGTGCTTTCTCTTAAGGTGAGTCTGGTAGCATTTTCCCATGACTTAAAATGCCATATTTATAACATTATATAGCATTTGCTTAACTTCCCACGAAATGCAACATACCGCGAAATGTCGTAAAACTAGCACAATCATATAGGCAAAAAGCCATCAAGTGACGTTACGCGCCAAGTGCGGACATTTGACTGGCTAAGACTGGCTAAGGCTAAGCTTGAGCTAAGACGCCAACGTAAAGTTAGAAAACAAACTACGCAATCCAAGGCGTTGCTGAAAAACACGTAGTAGAATGGTACTGTATGCAACTACGTATTATTTCAGGTATGTTTCACCCCCATTCACTAGATTTCTGGATCGTCATCATACTGCGGAAGATGAACACCGTCATTATTACATATCCCAGTGGTGAACATCTGACTGGTAGAAAACCAGTCAGATGTTCATGATTGTTTCAACGGGGCATTCCGTTGCCCCGTTGAAACAATCATGACATGGGATGATAGTGCAGTTAATCACCTGTCGACGGATGTACATTTCACCGTACTGCTCCAATATTTTGACGTCACTTTACCGCCGAAGATGAAAACAGCCATTATCCAAAATTCGCCGGAGAACATCTGAACAGGTTTCTCCTGTTGCATTGCCCTGCTAAAAAAACATTGCATTGGGCGATAGCATAGTTAATTATCCGTCGACTGACGTAAATTTTACCCTCTTTTCTCAAACCATACACTGAATATAATCATAATTGTCTTGATATTCACAAGAACATGTGTTTTGTTCACCACAATGCCCACAGTTACATTGTGCTTGAGGTGGAACGATAAGACTTAATAAGAGCCACACGGACCATCTGAGTTAAGCCTACAAAGGAGAGATACTAATAGACGAGAAAAGGGACAGCGATACACCCCAATCAAGAGCATATCCCCGTTCTGAAGGAACAATCTACTCCAACTATTCTAGCACCGTTCGTTTGATATTGCATAGAATACTCCAACACACCCATGCCCCACCAATAACTTGCAAACTCCTTCATCCATGCCTTCCTAAAGGAGCCTACACAGTGCACACCCACTAGCATAAATCTCACTCCATCTACCACCAGTTGGAACTAAAAAACAAGATTCTCCGACGTAAAAATGTGTCCACCCTATTTCTAAATACATCCAATGAGAGACTCCTCACTACATCAGCAGGCAGCTTATTCCATTCATCAACCACTCTGTGACTGAAAACCTGTTCGCGTTTAACTGTACTACACCTTGCTTATCTAGCCTGAAATGATCACCCCTATGTGATGCTCTAAATAGAAGAGCATCATTCAGATTCACATTATCTGACCGTTTAGCGATTTTAATTCTTTCAATCATATAACTCCTGAATATCCTATACTTGAGTGAGTACATACCTAGTGCCGTAGGCCTTTCTCCATATTCTAAGTTCTAAGTCCACTGATAAGTCTAGCATATTTGTACTGCACAATTTGTAGCATACCCAATATCTCTTTCTTGGGCGCGAATAATGATCAAGTCTGGTCGAAGCAACATGAAGCTTAAATAACTAACCAACTATATCACTTTCTAAGTAAGGGCTCCATGCCTGTACAAAATATTCCAAGTGGGGTCACACATAGGCTAAGTATCGTTTTTCAAAACTTACTTACTCTTATTCCTCACACTCCTATTCATGATTCATAGCATTCTGATTGCCCTCTTCCTCGCTGAAGTCCATTGTTTTACTGCTTTAAGGTCATTTAAGGCTAGTAGACCTATGTCTCCTTCCCCTTCAAAGACTTCCAATTCCCTACCTCCCACTTAATATTTCCTTTTTTGAAAATTGGTACAACATTTGCATCACGTCACTAATAAGGTACTACAGAATACTCAAACGATCGCCTGAAAATGATACCTAGAGAAACCGCTAAAGCTTGAGCACGCTCTACTAAGATTCTAGCATATTCATCGTCAAGTTCTGTATCTACATTAAGTATTATTTTCTGACTATGTTTGTCCACATCTGCCGTAGTTATTGCAGGATCTTCCAACTTATCCTCTGCCATAGCATAACCTTCAATGGCTTCAGATATATTTGAGTTCTCTTTAGTAAAGACTGATGTGAATTGCTTGCTTTGGGATTCGACTGTACCACAATCATCAGCTACTATTTCATCAACTACATTTCATCCGTCCAGTTGGTACTATACTACATTTTTTAGACTTAAATTTGTACGGGCTAAAAAAGAACCTCTTAGCATTTCCTGCTGAATAGTCGAGAGCTAATTTAAGTTCAGGAAGTCTTTTAGATGTCTTAATACACCTCCTGGCTTTATTTCTAGCTATTCTATACAGTGGCGTCGCGACGAAATACTTCCAGGGGGGCAATGTTGAAAGGGGGCCTCCACTGTGTTACGGCCTCCTATTGTTTTTTTAGGCTCTTAGTATGGTTCCAGAATGGGAAACATGACTTCATATTTATGTCTTGTTTGCTCTTGGCATGGTGCATCATTTACGCAAAACGCAATAGCAATACACTTTTTTTCGCTGAAAACTGAGCCATACCAGGGCATAAATAAATAATATGTGTATAAATACCTAAGTGCCAAAACAAACCAATGTCTTAATGATTTTCGACTAGAAGAATCTTCCCGCTGGCCTCTAGATTGCAGCGAGCTGGCGGGGCTGGTGTTGAGCATATCTTAAAGATATCTCCCATTGATCAACCCACTTTTATGTCCACCAAGTCTAACTGAATTTAGTTAGATTCATCACTACTGTTCATCAGTCATTCCCATCAGCTTGATGTTCTAAGCAAGCTTAAACGAGCATTTCTCAGTTCTAGGACGACAATTTCGCGAAGGTGACAACGAGAAGTTGATTGAGTTGGTTTTCTGATCGCCATCTTAGGGATTCATTCATTTTTTAAAAATAACATTTGGTGCTGGCTGCAAGGCACCCGACACGCAAGCTAAAATAATAAATCCTCAGCGAATAAATTCATGGCAATGAATTTATAAATGTACAATGTAACAATGGCAATGCATAAATAACGCAAAACCTTCAAATTCCACGCCGCCACGCCTATGGTTTTCGCTGTGCTGTACAGTTTTGTAAATGACGTCGTTGAGAAGGTATTGAAGCTGGGAAGCTCTAATCATGCAGGCTGTAATCACAGAAGACAAGTTTGTAGGAAAAATGCATTTAAAAACATCATTCCTCCAATTTTATATGGGGTATTGTTCTGTGTGCTTGTGAGGGGGAATTTGCCCCCTCAATGTCGGCTTTGCCCTATGGGCGTATGCTTCTGAAAATCATTGGGGGACCAGTGGCATACCTATATTTGCGTCAATGCGTCAAGGGGGATGGGGCAAACGTATTTCGAGGAGGTCGACATACCCCCATTTAAAAAGTCATTGGATTTCGACCACTATTTTGTCAAAGGAGACCTTTTGAAATAAAACAATTAGTGACCAACTGAATTATCCTGTGGAGGGGCCTAATCTACCACTATTATTTCTGATTCGTCGGATTTCAACCCTGACTCCCCATCCTGTCCTAAGGTTTTCTTTTGGTATCCCTTGATAAGCCACCTCACACTGCTGAAATTACACCTACGCAAATCACTTTAAAATGTAAAATTTCCTAATTTCACACATTCCAGTTCATAGCGTCCGGTCGCCACGACGCCAACGTTTGTGCACGTGCACACCCATCTTGCGCATTCGGCGCATTCGCCACACTTCGTGCGATGCTACGGTTTCTGCTAGGCCTCCTACGTTTTGCTAATTGCTGCCATATGATAGGCTTGCGCCATATTTGACGTGATGGAATGCTTCGTATGGGCGTTCGCTGCGAAAATTCTATTAACGAAGTTCGGTCATTAGTTCCCTTCTTCCCACATTTTATGGTGGTTAAAATGCAGATACCCGCTGAGCTTTAATGCACCTCATATCTTTGATTAAATATGCTCCCAGATTGGCTACCGAACCGAGGCACCGTCTGTGTTCTTTTTTGGACCCGTTTCGTCTTTCTTTTTGGACCCTTGTCTTAAGGTTTCAATCAATTTTTGTTAAGGCCCAACACATCTCCGAAACACCTGCTCGTTTTAGGTTTTTTTTTGTGCACCGATGATTTTTTTTAGACGTTTTCAAAGATCCCGATGTGTTTATTTAGTGCCCGGTCTTTTTGTTCGTTTTGGGACCATGTTGCTTTTTGCGTCCCCAGACTCTTTTTCAGGCCCTTGTGCGGTCGCATGGCACCTGTATGCCGTGAGAACTTCCGGTGTATTTCCTTTAGAGCTCCCGGCATTATTATTTAGGGCTGCAACGCATGTTTTAAGGCCCGGTCGCTTTTTGCGCGACTCTGGAGGGTCAGTTGCATTTTCGGCCCCGTTGTGCTCTTAGGGTTCCGCTGTTTATTTGGGCCATCTGACGCACCTTTGTGGGCCCCCAGTACGATTTTGGTGCTTCGGTGCGATTTTTCTGGGTCCCAGCGCGACTTATCGCGCTCAGGCGGGTGGTTCTGGGGACCCAACGCCAGTTTTCTGGGCTCAACGCGATTTTTGTGAATCTATTCTGAATTTTCTTTAAAGTCCCGGCCTGATTTTTCGAGCACCTGGCGCCATGTTTTTGTATCTCACCTCGATTGTTTCGAGCTCCGATGTGTTTTTCGGGGCCGTACGCGATTTGTGAAGGCATCTGATATGTTCGGTCCTTCAGAGCCATTTTCCTGACCCGAATATTTATTTTTTGGAATCCCTCCATATTTGTTAGGGCTACGGCTTAATTTTTTTCGGACACCGATGCGATTTTTGGGGTCATACTGTGCTTATGTGGGGCCCTAGACGCCAACTTTTGGGAGCCCCGACGTTAATTTTTGATACCCAGACCAAATTTTTGTGACTACCGATGGGAATTGTGGGTCCCGAGCGCGATATTTGGGGGGAACGGTTCGAGTTTGCGGGGCGCGTTGTGCTTAGCTGTGGCCCCAACGCGATCTTGGTGGTTCCTGTTGCAGATTTTCGGGCCTTGGGGAGAGTTTTCTGGGGCCCGCCGTATTTATTTGGAGCCCCCTGCGCGAATTCTGGTCGACAGACGTGAATTTTGGTCGCCCCAGCGCGACTTTTGGGGGCCAATGCACGACGGTGCCCAACGGGTTCTTGTGGCACTTTGACCCGATTTTTGAGGCCGCGGAGTGACATTCCGGTTCATAATAAAAATTTTCGGGGGGAGGAAACCGCAACTTTTGGGGGCCCGACGCGATCTTTTGGGCCCCCAGTGTCATTTTGAAGGGCTGCGACGCGACTTCTTTTAGTCCAATGTAATCTTTTGTATCCCGACGTCATTTGCTTGGATGCCTAGCGCTAGTTTTAGCGACCTCGACCCTTTTTAGGGGTCCAATACGTTTTGGATGCTTTTGGCGCCATTGTTGGGGTCCCAGAGTGATTATCCATGTCTGGATTGTTTTTCGTTGCCCCGGCTTCATTTGTGTCCCAATGAGACTGTTGGGGAACGGTACGACCTGTCATGCCCCTAGCGTGATTTTCATGGTCCGGGCGTGAATTTCTGGTACCCCAGGCTCAGTGTGATTTTCAGGGGCCCCGGCAGGATCTTTTTGGGCCCATACCGTGATTTTCAAGTACCCCGGCACGACTCCTACCATTTCTTAGGAGCTTCTTCTTGCAAATTATAGGCCTCCTCTTGTGTCTTAGGGGTCTCGTCTCATTTCCTGGAGCCTCTTTACCGGTTTTGAATGTCTCCTCTTGTGTCGTACCCTCCTCCATATTCAATGGCCCTCCTCTCCGGTCTTGGAGGGCCTCCTCCTACATCCTGGGGCCCCTTTAGCATGACATGGTGCTTCCTCTCATGCTCCAGGGGCATTATCTGCCAAATTAGGGGCCTCCTGCCACGCCTCGTGGGCCTCCTTTTTCCTGGGAAGCCTTAGCCATCTTGAGGATCTTCAATTTTGGAAACCTTACCTTCTTCCATACCTGCTACCAACTCCCATCTTAAGGGCCTCCTCTCATTTCCTGGGAACTCCTTCCGGTTTTCAGGGCCTCATTCGGCCCTGGAGACCGCCTACTTCGTCTTGAGGGACTCCTCTCGAGTCCGGCAGGGGCCTCCTTTTCTCTTCTAGAGGCCTTCTTTTTCAAATTAAGGGCCTCCTCTCACGTCTTCGGGGCCTCCTGCTGTGTTTTGATTCGATCTTTGCCCATTTTAAAGGTGGCCTCTTATCTCCTGGTGGGGATGGGTGGGGCAGTCCAGAGGGGGGACTGCCCCCTCTGCCCCCCCCTGGTGGCGACGCCCCTGATTATATATGCTTCTAGTTTCGCCTCAGAGTTAAGTCATTTAGTTTCTTAAACGCCTGCTTCTTTGACCCCAGCAAATATTTTACTTCCTTGGTCGGCCATGACGGATCGAACAGAGTCCATCCATTGCGCAAGGAGTGCAATGTCGTAGGTATCATGCCTTTAAAGCGCAACATTTCACACAGATTGTATATTCGAAATATGCATTGGATTCACTCCTACTCAAAGTGTGCAGCCATGCTGCAGATGAAGACCCGTCTTGGTAGAAATATTTCCTGCACCATCCATAGCCACCAAACATCGTCAGCACCTTTAGCATCTTGGCTGGTACTGGTACGGTCATCTTCAGGGCCGAGCAACTCAGTGGCGGTTATCAAGGGTCGGCAAGTCAAGTACTGCTTGCCTATGCGTGAAAACATTGTGATGTTAGCAGATATTTTGCAGTGAAAATGAGTCCAAATATATCCCGGTATGTCAATATGTCGGGTGAGGTTTCTCCTCTTTTAACCTCACCCAATATTTTCTGCTCAACAGGAATCCAAGCACAAGACAAACCTTATTGCAGCTTGTGTATCCTGCTGATTAGAAAACCATCTAGATTAGCAGTTGTATTCCAGACTTAACACAAAGGGGGTCCCATGTTTGGAATGCAACTTGTTGTTACGAAAATTTATAATGAATGTAATGGAAACAATGATACAAATGTGCACAGGCACCGAATTCTCATTCTTGTGGATATATGTAGCTGATGCATTTACTGAAAAAGTTCAATATTCCTCACTTGACAAATATCGTTTTACAAACCAGTATTTAGTTTAATAAACAAGCATAATACAACCAGAAACCAACTGAAACTTATCTGATTTGGTGCCAAGCCAACCAAAATGTGTACCTGATTTAGTGTCAAGTATACAAAAAACAGCTGGCTAGACTGCGCGGTTGGAGCACACTGCCACCGGCAGGCATTACACTTTTTGAGAAACATTGTGTGTGTGTGTGTGTGTGTGTGTGTGTGTGTGTGTGTGTGTGTGTGTGTATGTGTGTTTAGATGTGAGGGGAGATATCGAGTTTACTTTAGTAACCATGAGGCTATCAGGTTACTGGTAGCTCTCGCTTCCGTGTCCACATAAGTATTATATTTGTGAATGGAGCTACATTGTGAGCTCATCATGAAGCTAATTCAGACTTCCCGATATCACAATGTAGCCGGCTGACTGCAACTATAGTCAGCCGTGTGCATCGGAACAGAGTGGAGGTGCCAATTCAGTGAAGATGCCGGGCACTTCTCATGGGGTGGGGGGGGTGATGGAGATATGGAGACACCACTAAAGACCAATTCATTGGCATCATCAGACACCTGTTTCGACAGTCTGATGGAGGTACCCATCCAAGAACATTTCCATTATTGTGTGTCTGGAAGGAAGAAGTGCTGATCCGTAGGGGTCATCACGAAGTTGTATGGGTGGTGGATGTGCTGATTCAGATATTTCATCAGGATTTGTTTAGGGTGGTGAAGGGTGTCACCGGGAACTTTTATCGAGGTAGTGGTGGCAGTGCCGATTCAGGGCCGCTTTCGAAGACCCACAAGCAGGCCCCAAAACGGGTAAGGTTCCACCAAGATAGAAAAGGATAATCCAGAGACGTGGCAGGAGGCACCTAATTCGGAAGAGGACGACACAATATTGGAATTGAGACCCCATGATGAATGAGGAGGCCCCTAAAATAGGAGAGAAAGACCATTGAATAAGAGAGATGGCTCCAAAGTGGAAAAGAAGGCTCCAAGACGGGTTAGAAGGTCCCCAGGAAATGACAAGGCCACTGAGATAGGAAAGGTTGCCTGTAATTTGGAAGAGGAGGCACCTGTGAGGGAAGAGGAGTCAACCAGGAGATAAGAGGCCACCCTTAAGATGGACAAAGATCGAATCAACACGCAGAGCAGTAGGCCCCTAAGACGTAAGAGGAGGTCCCTAATTTGACAAAGAAGGCCTCTAGAAGAGAAAAGGAGGCCCCTGCCGGTCTCGAGAGGAGTCCCTCAAGAAGGAGTAGGAGGTCTCCAGGACCGAATGAGGCCCCGAAGGCCAGAAGCAGTTCCCAGGAAATGAGAGGAGGCCCTTAAGATGAGAGTGGTAGCAGGTATGGAAGGAGGTGAGGTTTCCAAAATTGAAGATCCCCTCAGGACGGGTAAGGCTTTGCCAGGGCCAAAGGAGGAGGCCCACGAGGCGTGACAGGAGGCCCCTAATTTGGCAAAGAATGCCCCTGGAACATTAGAGGAAGCCCCATGCAATGTTAAAGGGGCCGCAGGATGTAAGAGGAGGCCCTCCAAGATGGGAGAGGAGGACTATTTGATGTGGAGGAGGGTATGACACACGAGGAGACATCGAAAACTGGCAAATAGGCTCCAGGAAATGAGATGAGACCCTTAGGACGCGAGAGGAGGCTTATAATTTGCAAGAAGAAGCCCCTAAGAAATAGTAAGAGTCGTGCCGGGGTACTTGAAAATCACGATAATAGCCCCAAAAGATCCGGCCGTGGCTCCTGAAAATCACGCTGAGCCTGGGTGTACCAAAAAGTCACGCCCGGACCATTAAAATCACGCTAGGGGCACGACAGGTCGTACCGTGTCCCAACAGTATCATTGGGACAAAAACAAATAAAGCCGGGGAAACGAAAAACAATCCGGACGTGGATAATCACTTTGGGGCCCGAACAATGACGCCAAAATCCCCCAAAACGTATTGGACCCCCAAAAAGTGTCGAGGCCGCTAAAACTCGCGCTAGGGATCCAAGCAAATGTCGTCGGGGCCCAAAATATCACATTGGATTTTTTTTAAAAGTCGCGCCGCAGCCCTTGAAAATCACACTGTGGTCCAAAAAGTTCGCGCCGGGGCCCCAAAGGTTGCAGCCCCCTCCCCCCAAAAAAAATCAATTCTTAACCGGAATGTCACTCTGGGGCCCCAAACATCGGGTCAAAGTCCCCCAAAAACCCGTTGGGCCCCGGAAAAAGACGTGTCAGGGCACCGAAAAAAAACGCACCGGGAGAACAAAGAATCGTACCGGGGCCCAAAAATATCGCACAAGGACCATTAAAAAGATAGAACTTGATGTCCTAAAAGTTCACACCGAAACTCGATTGAATCGACCTCAGCACCGGTAGATCAAGAACAGATCTGGAAAAAAATTACCCTCAGGGCTTTTCTACACCGAAAGGTGACATCGGCTGAAAAAAAAACTCCTTCAGTGGCCGCAGTAGTATATCAAAGGGGCAAATTTCCCCTCCCTCCTGAGAGGGATAAGCTCCCAAGAATCGTGCCGGGGCCCCCAAAAGTCACGCTGGGGCCACCATAATTCGCGTTGGTCCACCAGAATTCGCGCTGGGGTCTCCAAATACATACGGCGGGCCCCAGAAAACTCGCTCCGAGGTCCGAAAATTTGCAACAGTAAGCGCCAAAATCGCGTTGGGGCCACAACTAAGTACAACGCGCCCCGCAAACTCGAACCGGTCCCCAAAATATCGCGCTCGGGACCCACAATTCCCATCGGTAGTCCCAACAATTTGGTCTGGGCATCAAAAATTCACGTCGGGGCTCCAAAAAATTGGCGTCTATGGCCACACATAAGCACAGTGTGACCCCAAAAATCGCATCGGTATCCGTAAAAAAATCAAGCCTGAGCCCTCCAAAATAAGGAGGGATTCTAAGATGTAAATGTCCGGGTCAGGAAAATGGCTCTGGAGCACCGGACATATCACCAGATGCCTTCACAAATCGCGTACGACACAGAAAAAAAGCATACCAGAGCTTGACAAATCGTGGTGGGATACAAAAACATGGCGCTAGGGGCTCGAAAAAATCAGACCGGGATTCGGACTTTTTTTTAATCAGAAAAGATCCACAAAAGTCGCGTTGAGCCCAGAAAACTGGCGTTGGGTCCTCGGAACTACGCGCCTTGGCGCGATAAGTCGCGCTGAGACCCAGAGACATCGAAGACATCGCTTCGATGACACCGAAGCCCCAAATTCGAGTCTCAGACACCGAAGCCCCAAATTCGTACTGGTGCCCCACAAATGTGCGTCAGAAGCCCCAAATAAACACAGCGCAACCCTAAGAGCACAACGGGGGCCGAAAAGCAACTGACCCTGCAAAGCGCATGGAGACTCCAAAAAATCGACAGGGCCTTAAAACATGCGTTGCAGCCCTAAATAAACATACTGAGAGCTCTAAAAAAAACACACCGGAAGCTCTCAAATCACACAGGGGCCATGAGACCGCACAAGGACCTGACAAAGAGGCTGTGGCCGCAAAAAGCAACATGGTCCAAAAAAATGGATTGGAGCCCTGAGACACATCCGTAAGCGAAGAAAGACGCAACAGGTCCAAAAAAGAACACTTAGGCAGGGTCTCGGTTCGGTAGCCAATCTGGGAGCATATTTAATAAAATATATGACATGCATCAAAGCTCAGCGGGTATCCGCATTTCTTAACCACCAGAAAATGTGGGAAGTAGGGAACTAATGATCGAATTCAATTAATATAATTTTCTCAGCAAACGCCCATACGAAGCATTCCATCACTTCAAATATGGCGCTTTTCTACCATGTGGCAGTAATTAGCAAAACATAGGAGGCCTAGCTGAATCCGTAGCATCGCACGAAGTGTGGCAAATGCGCCGAATTCGCAAGATGGGTGTACACGTGCAAGGACGTTGGCGTCGTGGCGACTGGGCGCTATGAACTGGAATGCCTGAAATTGGGAAATTTTACATTTTTAAATGATTTGCATGGGTGTAATTTCAGCAATGTGAGGGAACGTATAAAGGGATACCAAAAGAAAACCTTTAAACATGGTGGGGTAGTTAGGGTTGAAATCCGACGAATCAGAAACGATAATGGTAGATGAGGCCCCTCCACAGCACAATTCAGTTGGTCACTAATTATTGTATTTAAAAATAGTCCCCTTCGACAAAATAGTGGTCGAAATCCGAGGACTTTTTTAATGGAGGTTGGTGAGCCCCCTCCAAATCCGCTTGCCCCTCCTCCTGACGCAAAAATAGGTACGTCACTGATCCCTCAATTTTCAGAAGCATACGCCCATGGAGCAAAGTCAACTTCTTTTTTTTTTTGGGGGGGGGGGCAAATTCCCCCTCACAAGTATACAAAACAACACCTATGTTTGCTCCGCATAAAGTGGGAGGAATGATGTTTTTTAGTGCACTTTCTTCCTACAAACTTGTTTTCTGTGATTACAGCCTGCATGATTAGAGCTTCTCAGCTTCAATACCTTCTCAACAACGTCATTTACAAAGCGGTACAGCACAGCGAAAACCACGAGCGTGACGGCGTGGAATTTGAAGGTTCTGCATTATTTATGCATTGCCATGGTTGCATTGTTGCATTGTCATGTATGCATTGTTGTTCAATGGCTGTTCTTGCCGTTAATTTATTCGCTGAGGATTTATTATTTTAGCTTGTGTGTCAGGTGCCTAGCAGCCAGCACCAAATGTTATAAAAATCTATAAATCCCTAAGATAGCGATCCGAAAACCAATTCAATCTATTTCTCGTTGTCACCTTCGCGAAATTGTCGTCCTAGGACTGAGAAATGATCGTTTAAGCTAACTTATGACATCAAGCTCAGTAGTGATAGTAGTGATAAATCTAGCTATGTTCAGTTAGACTTGAAAGACATATAATTGGGTTGATCATTGGGAGATATCTTTAAGATATGCCTAGCACCAGCCGCGCCAGCTCCCTGCAATCTAGATGCCAGCAGGAAGATATTTCTGATCAAGAAAGTATTAAGGCATAGGTTCGCTTTGGCACATATGTTTTATCCACATATTACTTACTTATATCCTGGTATGGCTCAGTTCTCAGCGATAAAAAAAGTGTATTGCTATTGCGTTTTGCGTAAATGATGCACCATGCCAAGAACAAACAAAATATAAATGTGAAATCATGTTTCCCATTCCCGAACCATACTAAAAGCCAAAAAAACAATAGGAGGCCCTAACACCATGGAGGCCCCCTTTCAACATCCCCCTAGAAGAATTTCGTGGCGACGCCACTGCTGCCCTGTCTCTTCGGATGGAAAGGTCTGTATCGTGAGACGACATGTGCCCTGTTCGGATGGAAAGTTTGTCTGCATCGTGAGGCGGCATGCGCCCGCTCTATCTCTCCAGGTGCGCCAGCTTCCCAGCGTGACAGATTAGGAAAGTCGACACAAAGTATCTACAAATACTCTTGCAAGGTGAGAAGATCGTGTCGCAGACATTCAATTGTTTACTGAGCGCAAATGGCTGGCTGGCTACAGATCTGCGGCATCACACTTCAAACGGCGACCATTAGATGACCTTTGCGCCAGGGTAGAAGCATACCAGCGCTGTTATGTCACATTCAGTTAATTCCAGCCGACCCCGACAAGCCGAATACTTGAGTCGTGTACACTGCAAACACGCTCCCTTCAAAATGATGATCAAGCCCCCTGTACCGTGGACACCAAGGCCTCGGAAGAACAGACGCAACTTCCGTGACACCACACGTGACACACGTGACCCTCAGACTGTCACTTGACACGTGTCGTGGAGGCCACACCCTTGGGATAGGTGAGAGGCGATCAGCCTGGCGCCGCAATGACGAGGCGGCGGACCGACGAGCACTGTGGCAGTAAACCAACCGATTAGCCCGCGTCACGCCTGACTTCGCCCCAGCTGACCATCAGACAGCCAGGACCGAGGAGGGCCCACCGACTCGGTGATGAGGGAAATGTGTGCAATCTAACGGTGGCTTTCCTCTTAATGATAATGAGTAACGGAGAATAGGTGATTTTCGTTCGACATTTGAACAACACGTTTGTATGCGAGCGAATGTGAAGCCCAAATGAGCTTACTCCCGTGTATATGCGACATAATTTATATGATGGGCTCGACCGGGCCACGTCCCACCTGAACGACGGGCTTTTGAAGCTTTCAGGCTCAGGATTCACCACGTCATTGAAACTTCTTTGTCACAGCACTTCAAGAATGAGTGGAGGAGCATAGTCAAAGCTGGTTACGCTAATGACGTTTTAATGGAATTCAATAGTCTCTAAATCCAGGATTCAAAAACATATACCAAACACCAGATGACGATATCCAAAATATCACAAGGCAACAGGAAAAGCAAGCTTGTAATAAAATGTGGAATTATGGAAAGAAATGCAGATATGAAGTTGAACAAGTTAAATAACACATAAATGGCTATCTATCAATTATGATTTGAGAAAGAGTAGGAGTCTGCCAGATAACTATCTTCTCATCACGGGCAGTCCCAGGCAACCACCAAGGGCCATCAAGGTCAATGGACAATGACCTGTATCCATCTTGTTTAATCCATGGACTTCAGACATGGATATTATTGTACTTCAAGGTATTTACGAGACACCTCTTACACACATTTCACCTCTATGAAGAAAATAATGGTGTCAGTTTTGGTTTTCTTTGGTTAGGTTAGGTTTTCTTTTAATTTCGAAAAAAATATTAATTGCTTTGCGACTTTTAAAAAAATGATATAAATTTTAGACTTAATTTGTTTTCCTCAAAAGCAGATTAGGCTAGGCTAGATTAGGTTTTTAGTACATTTTTAATGGCTTGAAAATGTTCTTTTTAATTTATTTCTTGCATGGAATGTTAGGCTAGGTTAGATTGGGTTATGCCACATTCTTGAAAAAATGTTTTGCATGCCAAATTACCGAACTCCAAGCCCATTTTTGGTGTTATTTTGCCTGCCAACTGAAAAGTATGCACTTGCAGAGGAAATAAATGGTCACTTTACCACATTCATAAACATTGCATTGAACACATAAATTCCAAGAATGCAAAAATTACCTTCAAGTACAAATTTATCCAGTCATGTTCATAAGTATGTTTATGAATGACCCTTTGAAATGCATGCTATTTCTTTATATCTTTATGTGTAGACAGTTCGAGTTCCAAAAGCAGTCAGACCAGGAGTCTTCAGAACCTGGAAAATTTCCATTTTCCAAAAACTGAGTCTTGGACATTAACCATGCAACACAGATGACCCTCAATGGCATGATGTGATGGATGTTTATTGGAGGAATTGCATGATTGACACGAGTTAAATTATGCAAGAAAACAATGGTTTGATTTAGATTTTGGAAGCACGGAATTGGGAACAATATTTTTAGTTAATCGAACCTAAATTTGAAAATAATAATTTCCTTCCTGTTTGTGATATTCGAAGGTACATTTTTAATATTTCGGTCGATCTTAACATTTTTATGGCGTAACAATAGGCTTGAACTCTGCCAAACAGCATACGCATGGCTCAACTATCGCTAGAAATGGTGATGATTTTCATGAAAAGATGATGTTCTGGATGTTGGAAATCCTCGACCAAGCTGTTTTCCTAACCATGGCCAGGACTCCACTGAACCCTAAATTCCCTTGCTACTCACAATTACGTGACGTATAATTAAGGATGAACGAACGTTTCCAATCGCTGTTTCTTCATCCCATCCGTTGGCGGTTGACAATGAGAAATCCACGAATGGCGCAGCCGCGTCATAACTGTATTGCCGTCTAATTATTGATAAATGTCTTGAATAATTTTATTTCGTGAAAGTAGTGAACGAAGTTACTTCTTTTCGGTTTGTTTTGATACCTCATACCACTAAAGCATATTTACGTTTGTATATGTATGCCACAATTCCTCGTTTCACATCCCCATCATCGAATGTGAATTTATAAAGTTCTGTACACCACTTGGCCACCAGCCCCGTGCTTTCCACCCCTATCGAGTTACGTCTCCATCTACTTCACTTTTCTTCGCCTCTTCCTTCTCTCCTCCACCTCAAACACTCCGAAGAGAGGACTTAATGTTTGACGTACCACACACTAGCTGGCAACATTTGACCCATGCATAGCTACAATTGGCAGCAATTGTATCAATCTCACCTACTTCAGTACAGCAATTCATAGCAATGCTATTAAATTAACAATTACTCCTACAGATAAGAGGACGAGTGGTCTAGTGGTCTCATGGTGGTCTCATGGTAGTGGTCTAGTGGTCAGCTCGTCTCACAATCGAAAGATTGTGGGTTCGAGTCTCACCTGTCGCTACTCTTCGCCCGCGACCAATCGGCGTGAGAGATTGGCGACGCTATATGACTCAACGGTCGACGTGTCGTACAACCAATAACCAACCAACTCCTACAGATAAGCACCAGCACATCGTGTCTCATTCTCGTTTAGTGCTCTCTGTGCATGTTACGCTTGCCAGAAACGGGAAGTGACATGCCTTGGCCGAATCAGTTGCTGGCTCCATCACGCTGCGTACTTTCGACAGCCATTCCACTACCAAGTAATTTCACACATCTCGGCACACACCTCCGCCTCAGACCCCAGACCTCAGACCTCAGACCCCGTGACATACGCCCCCGCCTGATCACATCAGACCCCGTGACACCCGCCCTCCTGCCTGACCACCTCAGACCCCGTGACACCCGCCCTCCTGCCTGACCACCTCAGAACCCGTGACACCCGCCCTCCTGTCTGATCACCTCAGACCCCGTGACACCTGCCCTCCTGCTTGATCACCTCACACACCATGCCACCTGTCTTCCCGCTGCCTTCCGGCTGCCATCCGAGCAACGCCAGCGAAAACGAAAGTTTCGTTCCGTCTCACGGATCGTTTGCTCCCATTAGCGCATTACGGGCGGCAGTGTAAGATGGAGCGTTTGGTTGACACGCGTGACTGCTGATGCGCGTGTCCGCCGGCTCCTAACGCGTACCGCGGATTGGATATCCGCACGTACATCCGCTTGGTATCGATAAGAACAGATTAGATGGATTTTTTACAAAACAAATGGATGCGGATTGAACACGGGTCGGCACTCCAAGCTCTGCCGCGAAAATGAAATTTCCATGAAATATTTGACTTTCTTCTGTTTTCTAAATACATAATTATCCACGATAATCTGTTCTGGTTAGCTGACGCTGATGGTCTGGGAACCGATGTCGCATGCAAACTAGATGAAGTCTTCAAGCAATATAGCCTATTATTCAAAAGCTTGAAATATAACCTTAATGAAACCTCCCACAGCGCCATCTCACCACAGCTGGCGTCTCCCTCACAGAGTACGATTACCTAACCGTCAGACGACCCGCCTCGCCAGTCATTCTCACGCATTGGACTGGAGCGCCGGATCCGACTGGGCGTGACGTTCCGTATCCGACCGGCACGTGTTTCAACTGCTCACATGACAGGACCGTCGTGCACGCGCGCGCGCGCCGCCGCCGCGGCGCGAAAGTGCGGCGACGAGAATCCGGTGTGGCGTGATTTGCACGGCTGCCGGATGGGGAGAGTGTGCGGTAGTGGCGCGGGACGACACCAGCGAGACGAGCTGCCGTCGCGCAGCCAGTCGCGCCTGACGCGGACGCGAGAGAGCTGGCTGGCCATTCGAGAGATGGGAGAGATGGAACGTGGTAGAAGACCACGAACGAGATGGGTGAGATGGAACGTGCGGTCGGTAACGTGGTAGGATGTGCAGCCAAACATCTAATTTAATTTGACTCCACCGTCAAACTCAGTCAGGATCACTTAACACTGCAGCAAACATGAACGAACCAGGTAAATAGTGCGCTGGTTTGCCTTTCATAGTTTTGTAGTTAGCAAAATATTGTTACTAGCAGGGACCATTCCTATCCAATATATTTTTTTCCAGGCAGTAGCCTATTATTGCATCTTTGGATTTGTCAAATATTGCTCACCGCCAACAGGGTAACACATCGAACCCATTATGGCTTGCTATAATTAAGTTATAGCCATGCGACCGTCAGATGTACCACTACTGGGCTTGATTTGGGTTTGAGGGTGCATCCACTTCATTGGTCATGTAGCTACTGGGCTTCATCAGGGTGACGACATTCATCAGGCTGCTCGGGCGGCACTGCATGGCTGCGCCAATCCTTAATGGCGAAACGTAAAATTCACCCTATTGCAATGATGTTCAAAAAGCTGTTTCAAGTGAAGCCTACATCTTACCTCAAGATAATTTCTTTCCGCACTGATGCATGGCTTAACACGACTTTCCCTGGCGGTCTGTGACTCTGTATCTGCTTACGATTGCATGTTCCGGATTATTCTATTCAGATTTCTATAGAGATTCCTTTGCACCTGTTCAAGAGATGGTGTCTTACTTGGCTTGTTACATTGCTTGCCTTACGGTTGAGTTAGCTGCGATGAGATGCACAGCAAGCGGATGGTGACGGGGCTCACTGACGTCGGTTAGTTCAGACAAGATGACGGACGGCGACCACCCCCAATAGCCACGTGCTGGTCAGCGCCAGGATTTAATAATAATTGCACCGACCATTCGGACTGACACACTGGCTATCTTCCTCTCCTTGACTCCGTGCACCACGACATAGGTGCGGTGGAACGCAGTCTGGCTGTAACGGAACGGGCCACCATGGGCGACGGTCATAACATTATGACCGTCTCCCATCCTTTGATAAGTACAAATGCTGACATTTTTCGTCGAAGCCAACGCCAAATTCGGTCCGATTGTAGCAGGAACATGGCTTTACACTAGCATGAACGATCTGAGTGGTGAATGCAGCCTCATCAAAAGCAGTTTTCTCTGAGTACCGGGAAACGGAGCACAGCAACGCGCCACCGTTCAGATAACTATGGGTGGTTATATGTCCCTCGTGGATTGTTCGGTACATAAACGTGGTGAGGTTATGGCAGATTATCCAGTTAAGTTGTCATTTCTGACGGCAAGTTTGGTGTACTTCGGCTGTAATCACCAACTTCCACACCAGAAACGTCCCTCAGATCAAAACAGTTTATAACAACTTTCAGGTAGTTTTTTGTCCTGTGTGGCTCAACTAATATAGGTATTGTGACATCACGCCTCCTGCCCTACTCTCGTACGCTGTATTTAAATTCAGTTAAGAGCAAAGTTTTCCACGCATCTTCAGCAATTCTGAAGTTCACTTCATTTGCTCCATCTCTCAATTGTTCGCACCGGAATACGTCACCAACCAGGTCGCATCTGCGCTTCCGTTCAAATGATGAGAGTGCAGATAAAGTCCTTCCAGGGTCGGTTGACTCAAGGATTAACACGCGTGGCGACGACAGCCTCTGACGACAGCCTCTGAGCTAGTTGCTGAGGGCTTGACGAGGCGAAGACGTGGTATGAACCACGCAGCGGGACGTAAGATACGTAGGGCGGTTGGATTCTGCAGGTGTCGGGTAGGTGTTACGACTTACGGAAGGCAAGCCGGTGTTCTGGTCCTTTGTGAGAGGTCCAGAGAAGGTTTGTTTGTTGAAAGTTGACCTAAAGTGTAATTGCTTTCGGCTCCTCATGGCGCCCCAACACACAGGGGCCCCATAGGGGACGCCTATGTCCGGCGGACTGAAAGACCCCAGGTGCACCTTCGCACAGCCGGGAGAGAGGGACTCACCATCCCAACAGCACTAGCAGCGCGTCTCGCCCCTTGACCCCGGCTAGCCGGGCCGGCAAGCACCAGGCGAGAGCCCAGGTCCCCAGCCGGAGGCGACCTGTCGTTTAGTCCGTACGGGGCCCTATGGGCCCGCCCACCTTTCCGGGATGTCGGAACCAAAGAGGAGTGTTGCTCCCTCGTCACAACTAGCACCATACGACGGGGCCCTCAGCCTCCAGGACTCCGTCAACCCCGGGGGACGGACCGAAGGGGCGAGACTATCCCGATAAAACTGATCGGACGGGTAGATCAAGGGGAAGATGGCCTATCTGCTCGTGACAGCGGGGGGTGGGGGTTTTATGGAGACTACATGAGTCCCCGGAAGCACCTTCGTGCTCCCGCACCCCTTATCGGGGGGGGGTGTTAGCCTGAGGGAGCGCCATTTCCATAGCCAGCCGAGTGACGATGGCTGACCCACTGCGGGAGCCAGCTTAAATCTTCACCCGTCACATGACCCTCTATGTTGCAGTGGAAGCACACATGTCGGTTGTTAACTGGCTTAGTACAACATGTCAGTACTTCCCTTTGTCAGGTCTGCCTACCTGGCTGGGGCGTGTCTGAGGTATGCCCGTTGGCGGGGCTCTGCCTACCTGGCTGTGGCGTGTCTGCGGTACCTCTTTTGGCCTGGCTCTGCCCACCTGGCTGTGGCGTGTCTGCGGTACCTCTGTTGGCCTGGCTCTGCCCACCTGGTTGGACGTGTCTGCGGTGCTTCTGTTGGCCTGGCTCTGCCCACCTGGCTGTGTGTGTCTGCGGTACCTCTGTTGGCCTGGCTCTGCCCACCTGGTTGGACGTGTCTGCTGTACCTCTGTTGGCCTGGCTCTGCCCACCTGGTTGGACGTGTCTGCTGTACCTCTGTTGGCCTGGCTCTGCCCACCTGATTGGACGTGTCTGCGGTACCTCTGTTGGCATGGCTCTGTCCACCTGGTTGGACGTGTCTGCGGTGCCTCTGTTGGCCCGGCTCTACCTACCTGGCTGTGTGTGTCTGCGGTACCGATGATGGTGCTTGTGGTGTGGTCGGCGGCGGCACAACATGCCGTATATGCGGATGGTGGGCAGGTGCGCGTAGTGTGGCTGGGCGTGCTGAGCTGGACCCTCTGTCAACAGGACAAGTGTGTCACCACCTGAACAGGACACGTGTGTCACCACCTGAACAGGTCACGTGTGTCACCACCTTCACGGTACACGTGTGTCACCACTTGGACACGACACGTGTGTCACCACCTGAACAGGACACATGTGTCACCACCTTCACGGTACACGTGTGTCACCACTTGGACAGGACACGTATGTCACTACCTTCATAGTACACGTGTGTCACCACTTGGACAGGGCACGTGTGTCACTACCTTCACAGTACACGTGTGTCACCACCTGGACAGGACACGTGTGTCACTACCTTCACAGTACACGTGTGTCACCACCTGGACAGGGCACGTGTGTCACCACCTGGACAGGACACGTCTGTCACTACCTTCACAGTACACATGTGTCACCACCTGGACAGGACACGTCTGGCACCGCCTGGACAGGACACGTGTGTCACTACCTTCACAGTACACGCGTGTCACCACCTGGACAGGGCACGTGTGTCACCGCCTGGGCAGGACACGTGTGTCACTACCTTCACAGTACACGTGTGTCATCACTGGACAGGTCACGTGTGTCACCACCTGGACAGAACACGTGTGTCACCACCTGGACAGGACACGTGTGTCACCACCTGGACAGGACACGTGTGTCACTACCTTCACAGTACACGTGTGTCACCACCTGGACAAGACACGTGTGTCACCACCTGGACAGGACACGTGTGTCACCACCTGGACAAGACACGTGTGTCACCACCTGGACAGGACACGTGTGTCACCACCTGGAAAGGACACGTGTGTCACTACCTTCACAGTACACGTGTGTCACCACCTGGACAGAACACGTGTGTCACCGCCTGGGCAGGACATCAGCGTGACAATGCGCGGCCATAACAGCAGACGGACATGGTATGATAAGAGAGCATCGTCAATATGGCTACAGTACATCAGATATTAATGTACTTCCTTAGCACGGTGAACGCGAATACACTTCACCTACAGACACAGCAAAGAACTTCATTCAGTAATCGACTTGCTCGAATTCTGTCCTTTGTTCTCCAGTTTTATACAGCAATCAGAAACGTCTGATTTTCAGTTGAGCTCACACTTCATCATCGAGGAGACTTCCTTTCAACTTGCATTGGTCAACTGGCAGGAGGGACTGTTTAAGAATCACTTGCCCTATTGGCAGTGGTAGCGGTAATAGTGTCAAACGGTCTCCATGGAACTCCATAGTAGTCATGTTCAATTCCAGGAACGAATCGGACGCATCGCTTGCAATGAAGCTGTCGAAAGTCGGTGCAAACTGCCGAGTTACAAGCACATGCGCATCTGTCATAATTCGTGATTGTTGCACGTCACAAGAGATCGCCTGCCCAACTACAACTGCAGCCACCAACTTCTGCTCCCGATGACAACGCTTGTCGCTATGAACCAGCGGTGTCCACCTGTACCACGACCTCGAAACATCGGTCTCCCGCCAGAGGTAACAATAATACAGTCACACTGACCAGGGAGCCGTCTGCCGGTCCGAGGATACTGACCCAAAGAGCCGTCTGCCGGTTAGAGAACACTGACCCAGGCAGCCGTCTGCCGGTCAGAGGATACTGACCCAAAGAGCCGTCTGCCGGTCACAGGACAACTGACCTAGGGAGCCGTCTGCCGATCAGAGGATACTGACCCAGGGAGCCGTCTGCCGACCAGATGATACTGACCCATGGAGCCGTCTGCCGATCAGATGATATTAACCCAT